>WTSP01021724.1:20791-41375 GCA_025331215.1 Actenoides lindsayi | reverse complement strand
TCAACACCCTCCAGCTCCCAGTACTGCAGCATGAGGGCTGGATGGGGAAAAGCAGCTCAGCCAGACCCACTACAGAAGTTCATGTTTTGCTTATTGTATTACCCTAAACAAAACATGGTGATGCCAGTTCAGAAAACACTACAAAACCAGTTATCTGTGCCTTTCATTCTTCATAGGTTTTTGGACAAGATGATCCCCAGAGGTCCTTTCCAACTCCCATCATTCTGTGACTGCGATTCTGCAAGAAGAAAGACAAATGATGTTGAACGTCTCTTGGGGCAAAAAAAAAGGTCTTCCTTTGCAAGGCTTCAAAAGCATCCTCTAATGACCACTAAGATTTGGTATTTCACAGACTGTTGTGTTCAACCCTTTCTCACTTTATGGTGACCAATATCTTCTGTGTGCCTAAACTTTTTGCCAAAGCCCTTTTTCTTGCTTCAGCATCATTCTAGGTCCTTTTCACAGTTACTATTTGCCAGGATATAAACACCACTCTGTAGATATGACTTCATTCCTTGTTTGAATGTTTTCTTGAAACAGTGTTGGCATATCTTTTTTTTTTTTTAATTTGATTTATCAAGATATTCAGGTTACTCTGTCTGGTTGTCTTGGTCCTGTCATTTTGTGCCTTTCTACCCATGTTGTTAATTTTAATGTATTTTACCATCATTGATTTTGTATTTGTTTTCAGACCATGAAATGGTTGAATAATCAATTTTGGTCCCCAGGAAATTAATTTGAAACAAATTTTAGTCAGTGCTTGTTCTTCTATGAAACCTGTCTGGTGGGTGATGCCCTGGAACATGGTTCCCAGAGAGATTGTGTAGTCTTCTTCTTTGCAGACTTTTAAAACTTGCCTGGATGTGATCCTAGGCAACCTGCTCTGGATGACCCTGCTGCTTTGGCAGAAGGGTTGGATGAGATAATCTTCAGAGGCCCCTTCCAAACCCTACTATTCTGTGATTCTGTGGTCTGTTTAATATCTAATGTCCATTTTTAAATTTTTTTTTTTTTTTCCTCATTGAATGGTTGCTTTCTTGTTATGGAATTTCCTTAAAATTCGGAGTTGGTTTTTTTGGAGTGCATTTTAGATTATGTGATAGTAATTTTAAGTGCCTTCAGATATATTAGGTTACCTACACAGTCTATCAAATGGACCGGTAATCTCATCACAGAATCACACAGTCAATTGCTGATGCTAATTTTAAATAATCTTAGCATAACAAAGGAATTCTAGAAAAGGAAAATATGCTGGTGTCATACCAGTGAATATAAAAACAGAGATAAATGAACTGACAAGAAGGATAGACTGATTACTTTGAAGTTGACCTCAGAAAAAATACTAGAAAAGTTGCCATAAGACTAATTTAATAATGACTTTTAAAATTACAGGATATAGAGCACTCCTCAGTGTATAAATTCTTTGAAGACACAAATTGTTCAAGTCTTATTAGATAAACAGAAACGTATGGAGACCTGACCCTACACTGTACAGTTTAAACAGTTTTGCAGTTTCCATTACTAAATGGTCTTATGCTATTTGTAGGATTTAGTTTGTTCCTAATTATTGCTAAAAATTAAGTTCATTGTCATTAATCCTACTAACCATGGGATTTTCTTTGATGTCTTTTGCTTCCCTTATCAATTTTCTACACTTTATAATGTTTAATTTATATTGCTGTGTGTGTCAAGGTCCCTTTCTTTCCAGTTGTCACATGTTGCATTCTTATTTCTAATTAGTGTGTTTCCTTTGCCTTTGAACAAAGTTTTACTCAAAATTGGACTTATAGCTTCATAAACTCCTTTTAAAATAATCCTTATGTTCATTGTCATTTTCCTGATTCCCTCCTCCCCCCCCCCCCCAATTATTAGATCTCATTCTAATCTCCCAGTTTTGAGAAATAAATTATTTTGGAGAGTCAACTGTGTTTATTACTGGTTTGTCCTGTCCTCTGTCTGTATGGAGTGCAATCTAATAATAACATTTGGTCCCTAGGCTACCACCAACTGCCAGCCCATAATTAATTCATCTTTATAATTTTCTTAAATTTGAAGAGAAGTTTACTGCTGGCTGCATATGTCTCCCAAATTGAAGTCCCCCATGAAAAAGATATTTTCTTCTGGTTTTTTTTTAAATTTTTTTTTTTTTTATTATGGATAGTTGCTCAGGAAGTAAGTCAGACTGTTTGATTTACTGATCTGTGACATCTCCTGCTTTCTCAAATACCTCATCCAGACTTTCCAAGACAGCAGATATACATATGCAGATGTAACACATTAGCACAATCAATAGTAAATTGCGATCCTGAATTTCTAAACTTTCAGTAATATCAAAATAAAAATGCTCTAAATGGAATGAAATCAATGAAGCCATACCATATATGCCTATATATCCATGTGGCCCCATGATAATATTTCTGGCTCCTCCCCAGGACACTGTCTTCCCACATATCAATCCCTGTCTTCAGCTTTTCTAGGTTCTCAATCAGTATTTGCTGAATTTGAACTGATCTGAGAATATTTGAAGTTACTGGCTTCATAGACATATGGAGACAAGCTTTCTCTTCTTTTTCTCCTCTTGCTACCTCTTTATTAAAATAGATTTAACTTAGCTAAGAATTTGATAAGCTATTGGTAGACATGGGAACTAATGGGCAGATGAGACATATGGGACTGTTATGTGAACCTCACCTCCTTACGCACTTACAAGTAGTAAGAAAGCCATCAAGAAAGTAAGAAAGTCGCCACTGTGTGGTACCCATAATTTCTTCTCTTGTTTGTTTGCTTGTTCTTAAGCAGGTTACAAACAGAGACTTTAATACATTATTCATGACAACTAGCCTCCTAAATTTCAGTTATATTGCAGTTCTGCAGCCCAGTGGGAGCTGTTGGCACTTTACCTAGATTTATTCTACAGATTTAAAAAAAACAACAAAACAAACCAAAAAAACCCAGCTGGCTTTTTATATTGTTGCACACTTTGTCTAAACTCTTGAGTTTATTAGCAGTGGAATAAAGTTCCATATACCTCAAGCCAGCCTTTTTCACATCTTCTTCCTGCTGATTTTACTTTTGGTTTATCTTCCTCTTGGCCACTAAAAAAATCCTCCTGGATAAAAGTTATCTCTATTCTTGAGATCAGTTATCATGTTCTTAAAACTATATCCTATTTTATATATAAATGTAATCCTGTAGTGATGGAGCCCAGATTTCCATAAAAGACAGATCTCAAACCGAACATGCTGTTCACCTCCTGCACTTTCAGCCTTCAGCCTGAGGCACGAGGGATCCTAAAGTGAAGTCTGGACAGCTACTGATGCAAATCAAGCCCAGCCTTTGTAAAAATGAGATAGGGAAAGATTCTAAGTAATCCTGGGGCGATAAATCTTTCCTGTGTGAAATATAGGTGAAAACCTACAAACTCAATGACATTGGGTGAGTTTTCCTATGAGTTCCTGGCACTGCTTTCAGACAAAAGGTGAAGTAAGACAGAGAGAGTAAAAAGCTGTTAAAAATAGGTAAAAAGGACTCAGATTTCAAGTTAATATCATAAGCAAACCATGTGCACTGTTATATTATGAGGAGCTCTGGAATAGCTGCAAGTTAGCTGTCTGCTCTCACAGATATATAGTCTATAATTTTATCCTTTGCTTCCCTATGGAACGAATGTTCTTTGGAGTTTCAGCAATTCTTTACATATGTTTTCTCTTTCAAACTCATCTCTTGACTAATCTAAGTTCACTGGAGGTGGCCTGAACAGTGAATTAGCCTGTAAATCATGTATTTACCTCACACTGAGATCTAGTCATATGGTTTTGATAGCTGGTAGTTTGTATAGCTTCAATGAGTCCCTTCTTTCCACCTATTTTTTTTCCTTCTTTTTCACAATGACCAGATCATGGACACAGGGCCAAATTCTGGTGAAGCAGCTTGACTTGCATTACTGTAGAAGTAGTCCAAAGTCTCCTTCAAATGCATTTTAAAGGAAGGATAAGCAATGATGTGTTAATATGTTATTGTTAAAGGACTTCTTACATGCCACTGGTGTTCAGCCACACCACTGTCAGATTTCGGCCTTTGATCTCAGAGTTCTCAGGGCAAGCCACTATGGGAGATCTCCAGAAAGTAATTTAGGATGTTTCAGTAGATGGAGGCTCAATGCATTGCTGAGTGTAATGCCTGTCCAAATCAGCACCCAATAAATTTTCCAGTGCAGCATTAATGGGCTCAGTGATCTCCGTGATTCTGGAAAAAAACCCTTTTGAATAGGAGGCAAATTATCCCTGGCTATTTGTGTTGATATGGCAGACAGTGTGTGGTTTTATTAATTTGTAATATGTCTGGTTTACCCTTCTCTCTTATAGCTTAAACACTGGGTTCTCATGAGACCTTTACTCAAGACTGCAATACTTCAGACTCATGAAGCAGTTTCCAGCAGGTAAGAGAGTTTCTCCAGTTCTCTTTTTTCCCTCCTTTTCCCCTTGTCTTAGTTTCTGTGTCGGTGGGTACTGGAAGCTAAACAGTAAGCTGTGTATGCACAGCACAGCAGGGCTCTGATTTCTTTCAGATCCGAGCATGACAACAATAAACAATAAATAATAACATTGGCCTATTTGACACCTCAGTTTTGGCCTGCTGTGCCTACTTCGTGGAAATGAACTGCCCAGCTGGCAACTCTCCTTCCTTCTGAAACAACTCTGAAGTCAGGAGCTGTTTTGCATGGGGTGACTGGGAATGAGCTATGTCTTTCCAAGCAGCAGAAACTGTCCTGCAATGTGGAACTTCTGAACGGTTTAAGTGTGCGGGCATAATCTGCATCTTCTCAGGAAATGTGTCTCAAAGTCAAGACTATCCTTATGCTCAGAAGCATCTCAAAACTGGAAAGTGTATAGCAGTGGTAGCAAAAGGGAAAAACTAAACCACAGGGACAAGCCTGGGGAGTTCCCAGCATCTTTCACCCTGCTTATTAAAAACCTGCACTAAATCCAACTCACTGGTGTTTCCCTCTTTCACCTGGAGGCAGAGACTGTAGGCAGATCACAATTTATTACCTTATTGTACTTGCCTTGTATTTTCTTAAGATCCATGGAGAAGTCCGAGATCTCTCCTACCTTCTCTGTTTTGAAAGCTCGTGGCCCCAAATTCTGCACAAGAGATTTTGGTAGTGATTATTAATCAAAAATTTCTCCTTTAAATCTATCAAGAATGAATAAATGGAACTCCTACATATGGTTTCCCTCTTCCCTGCTTCTTTTTTTTTTTTCCTTTCTTTTCTTTCCACAGAGCTTTTCCCACCTCTAAGTCCTTTGCTTCCTGAATTTTGCTGGTTTAATTCAGTCATTTTAATATTGTGAGCACTAGAGAGAATAGGAGCAGGAATCAGGTTTGTGTTGTTAGATTGATAAACAGATGCTAAGCCGATGTGACACAGATGCTACTGCTGAGCCAGGAAAAGCAGGTCAAGGTTATTAGGAGAAAGTGTAGTACTGTCTCATAGCTGTAAGCAAAAAGGCCCCACATGGAGCCAGCTTTTTCTCTCTCCCTCTCTCTTTCTTTCTCACTCTTGATTATCTGGTGGTGGTGCATGTTTCAGGAACTTTTTCTTTTTTTTTTCTTTTTTTTTTTTTTTTTAAATTAATTGCTGTAAAACCAGGAAACATTGAAGATTTTGCATGTGTTATAAAGTTGTATTTAGAACATAGCTTTTAACCCTCACAAATACATGATGTGAGTGGCTGTCTCTTCTGTTTTTTGAAGGTACTGAATTTCTCTTGCAGAACTCAATAATACTAGGGCAACAATTCTCTGATATTATCCTGATAAATTTTAAGGCTCTGTGGCAATATTGAGTGAAAACCTTGGGCTTCTGCTGGAAGGATCTCAGACTGAAAATAGAAAAATGCATTTGAAACATGAAAATAGCTTTTGTTTGCAATAGGGGCAACATTTCATATAGATATAGCTTAAGAAAAATCATTTGCACCACGAAGGGGAAAAGTTTAAGAACTGTAAAAATGAACTGTTTTTCATTCCTGTACAATTACTCTTCAGGTAAAGTACTAAATATCGGGTTGGATGTGAAAATTCACCATAGGTTGTTATATGGTTCTGGACCATATTATGAGTGGATGATTAGATGGGTGAGAAACTGGCTAGATTAGGCTGAAAATGCAGTTCTGAATAGTTTTTACTCTACCTGGAGATCTATCCTGGGATACTCTTCCATGGCCTGAAGAAGACACAACATATTGTCATCAAGTCTGTTGACGACACCACACTTAGGAGATCAGATATGCTAGAGGGCAGGGCTGCTATCCTGAGGGATCTAGACAAGCCAGAAAAACAGCCTCACAGGAATCCAATGCCATCCAGCAAGGGCATTTCTTGTGTGTGAGTTGACTCTCTGCATCTGTGCAGGCTGTGGTTGGACTGGTTGGGGAGCAGATCCTCAGAGAAAGATCTGTTGGTTGTAGCAGGCCTGGCTTTGTGCAGAGATGCGTGGATGGAAGAATGAGAAATGGTGGTCATAAATCAAGGTGAATGCTGCCTTGGATAATGGGTGTCTCTCCCAGCTGCTAACACAACGTACCTATGTAGTGCATAGGAATTAGTGGTTGAAGTAATTGTTAACTTAGAGGGTTTTTTCACTTGGTTTATTTTATATGTTTTATGTATGTAAGTTTTATATGGCCTATGAGTATATATGAAATATAAGTGTAAGTTAAGTATGATATCTGTCTATCTACCCTCTATGTATCCACATCCATATTATTGGATTTTCTGCAATGTTTATATTATCAATCCTGTTGGAACAAAACATTCCTGGAATTATATGTGCCTCAGTGCCCATTTTTCTGGAAACATTACGTGGTTACATTTGGCAAGAAAAGCAGCTACACAATAGAATGAGCAGGGATCATTATAGACATCTGTATCACTTCAGCAACAAATCTGTCCCAGACATTATTCATAAATTCAAAAGCTTCAACCTGGGAGAGTCCATTAGATAATTTAGTTTCTCATCCTGCATACTAGAGGCCACTGCATTTCATCCACTATTCTCTGTGTCAAGACCAGTAATTTGTGTTTGGCTAAAGTAGTTCATATTGAGAGACAATTTGACCTAATCTGAAGACATCAAAAACTGGAGACTCCATCAGTTTTCCTGGTTGCTTATTTCAGTAGTCAGAAGTCATGACTGCTTTTTGATTTCAATTTGTCTGTCTTTAAGTCACAGTCAGTCTTGTTATGTCTTTCTCTGCTGGGTCAGTTGTCCCACACTTTGATTCATTATCTCTGGACCTCAAAATGCATAAAAGTGTGTGTGCCATTTTTTTTTTCCTCTGGGGTCCTTGCAATTCTTGATATTTTTTCCAATTCTTGTACACCAGAAAAGGATCTGATTCTTCAGTATATATGTGGATATTGGAGAGCAGGACTGGCACAGAGAAGGGATTAAGATGGAGGGATGAGCTGGCAAGAACTTCAAGAAATTCAACAAAGGCAAACTCAAAAGTCTGCATCCAGGACAGAGAGATTTCATGAAACTTCATCGACTGGGAATCTAATGGCTAGGTAAAAAGTTCTGTGGTAGAGGGTGCTTGATGGACAATGATCTAAAGATGCATAAGCAGTGTACCCTCACAATGATGAAAGCCAACCTCATATTGGGTACATTAACAAAAAGTGTAGCAGCAGATTGATTGAAGCGATTATTCTCTTCTGTTTGGCTTATAGGAAGCCCTATATTGTGAAACTGGAGCTCATCCTATGGAGGTCTTTAAGGTAGTTGGAGACTAAAGGACTGAAGGGATCAGGTCTGTTCCAGAACACCTTTCTTCTCTGTTTGAGAAGAAAAGGACAAGGAACAATCTAATTGCTGTCTTCAACTACCTAATGGGAGTTTACAGAGAAGACAGGGACAGATTCTCCTCAGAGATGCCCAAAACCAAGACCAAAGATTAACATTGCAATACATGAAATTATAATTACATATTAAAAAGAAAAAAAAAAAAGAAAAAAAAAAAAAGAGTGGGAGTTATCAGATATGGTAACTTGGTCCCAGAAAGGCTGTGGAATCTTCATCCTTAGAGATACTCCAAACCAAACTGGACAAGATCTTGAGCAATCTGATATAGTGTTGTAGTTCACCCTGAATAAGAGATTGAACTATAATCCTCCAAAGATCCATAACAAACTTTTCTATTATTTTGTTATTTTCATGTTTTTTCACTTTCTTTTTCAATAAGTATAATTGCAAAAAAGTAGAGCAAAACTCAAGACCTGACTGTGACTATAACTCCTCGAAACTCCCCTTTTACAAGTTACAACTGAAAAAGTAATTTAACATGGTTATCGTATCTATGGCTGTGTGACTTTTTTTGGGATTTTTTTCTTAGTAGAATTTGCTGGAAATTAACCAAAAAACAAAACAAAGCAACAACAACAACAAAAACCACACAAAAAAAAACCCCAACAAAACAAACAAGCAAACAAACAAACAAACAAACAAAAAGAATAAAGCTAATTTTTAGACTATTAGTCAAAAACAGAATGACGATTAACTTATTTTGACCAAGAAACACTGTTGTAGTGCCTCATGGGATTTTGGATGCTTTTGTGGTCTGTATGACCTGTGGTAGACAGGGTCTTCTCTCAAAATATGGGGCAGTGGATATGTCCTGGGGTCTTACATCTTAGAACAACATGAGAGATTCAACGTGACTGAGGACTATAGACCGTGCTGGAGGAAGGTATAAAGAATGGAAGCTGCAACCCCCAGCATGACCCCAGAGACATTTTCTGAGTCAAATTATTGTGAAAGAGGTTTTTTGCTACAACTTATATTTTGTTTTCTGAAAAGACCCACAACTTTTGGCATGCTTTTATTTTTTTGAAGCAGAATTTTCAATCAGCCTGTCTTTTAAGAGTCTGATTTATTCAGTTTTTTAGAGATGAGTTTATTACACCCAATCTGTCTTCCGAGTCCTTTTTGGGATATCTGACACAAAGCTTGTTGGTTCTTAGTACTTTAAGCAGAGTAAATGTTTACAACCAAGATCTAACTGAGTTTTACTGACAGTCAAGACCGTCATCAGACTAAAATCAGTAGGATTTACAGGGACCTGTTGGTTTGGATATATACATCTGCAGTAAGGCCATAAAATTCCCAGTCATTATGTTAGTCAACAGATTTTACAATCATAAAAGTGGCTAGATTTGAATTCAGAAGTGGAAACACAGGAAGGCTTTTTGAAAAAACAGAGCACAAAAGCATAATAAACACACATTTCCACAACTTCTTGTGTACATCCCCTATTGCAGATTTACAGTCATTTTCTTCTGAAAAGTGAGGCTTGCAGTTTTTCCAGCCTGCTTTTTCAAGTCTCCTCTATTATATTGTTGATGCTTTAATGTGATAGTTAACTGTTGTTAATTTATTGTTAATCAAGCCCAGAATTTTCTCTTCCAAATAGAGTCCTTTAATGAATGTGGAAGAAAAAGAGAGAGATGGAGAGAGAAAGAAAGATAAAGAGAAAGATAAAAAGAGAGAAAGATTAATTCAAGAAAGAAAGAAGAAAAATAGGATAATCAACTTGCTAATTCCCTTTACGATGAAAGAAAAAAACCAACAACTGAAGAGGTTTTCAATTTTAATGACCGGAATTGGCTCAAAGAAAACCTTGTAAGAACAAATATGACTTTTCAGCCACTTCTTTCTTTCACCTATTAAAAGAGAAGTGTATCATGGATCCACAACATAAACCTGCCCCCTCCATGTGGATTCGAGGCTTTAACTCTTGCACCAGCATGTTTCCAAGGACACTCACTGGTTTCTCAGCTGAGCCATTTAACCAACAAATTATCAAACCAGTTAGATGAAAACACAATAATAGTTAATCAGCTTTTACAAGCTCACACATCAAACTCCAACTGTAAAAACACTTCATTAGTGGCTTCTCATTTGTGTGGCTTTTCTCCACATCTCCTGTGTTTCACTTTGAATATTTCTACGAGATATAAGCCAGTCAATAAATGCTTGAACTCCTCTGTTTCTTTACTGAGGGACCCCTCTAGAGCCTATTAACACCCGTTTTATGGAAAACAGAGCAGGTAGCTACCTCTACCATGTGTTGTCACTCTCTAAAAGGTTGTTAATGCTTTGTGTTTCAGGGCATAACAAAGTAAGGCATTCCTAGGGAAAGAAAAAAAAAAAAAAAAAAAGCCCAGTAGGTAAAAAGTAAATATGCTAAGATAACACTCACACAGAATAGGACTGAAGAGGAAACTGGAACAATTGGGAGAACCATTTTAACAGTACACCCAGAAAAATAAACACTTTCTAACACTGTGTTTTTGTTGGTGTAGTTTATATCATCCATGCAAAGAGAGGAATTGTAGCAGAGAGAAACTGTACCAAAAGCCAGGTCTTCCCTGCCTCTGTAAGTAGGTCTATAATAGAACTTTTACAAGGTTTCTTAGTGGTAAGGAAGCATATGATTAGTCTAATTTTAATTGATTATGTCCTGCCCATCGGTATGTTTGCTTCCTCTTCTTTCTCCCTCAAATAATTTTCAAATAGACTGGCCAAGGACAGATGTCTCAAAAGCATGATGTTCTGACAAGGTTTGTGGAAGCTGGCAGCTGGGGAAGGAGGAATAACCAACTGTGTCCTCACCATGGGAAAGAGAGTTTAAATCACTTCGTTTCTTATCCCAAGGTGAAAGCAGTCTGTTGGCCAATCAGCACATGCAACAGCTTGCCCAAACTCCTAGAAGTAGGAGAAAGTACAAGATTGTGTACAGAAGAGTGAATAGGAAAAACAAGATGAAGGTAGACAAAGACAGAAATCAAGTTTAATTCTTGGTCCTAGAAGACGTTATACTTGTAAACAGATGTTATTTTGATAACAAAACATTTCAATATAAAGACTAGGACTGAGTTTCCACATTAGAAGTGCCTTGCAAGGAGTAATTTGAGCTACTGGAGTTATATAAGATCAGATCTTCAGCTCAGAGAAGTAACATATAAGCTTCCCAGGGTGAAATGCATGTGCCCTAAGTTAAATGTCTGCAAGCTATCTGTTTAAACCTGAATCTGCCACCCTATGGCTCCATTTGTAGTCAGTGAAGAGCAACAAGCTCCTCTTAAGGTGAGCCATGTATCCTAAGATAAATAGAATGAATCTGCCTCAGAAGGCTTCCCCCCATTGACTCTGACGGGAGCCTAGGGTAACTAGCTTAGAATAGGTGTCTAACTTCTACCTGTTAGGAGATGCAAATCTTACCCTTGATGACATAAATGGGTTTTGGATCACTTCTTAAGTCTACTTGTGGTGCAATGAAACTGAGTTCAGACTGGGAAAAAATGGTTCCAATTTACAGCGTAGGAGAAAACTGTTAATTTCTTTCCTCACAACTACATATTGTGCAATGTTTTACTTCCTGAAGGACATACAAACTTGTCAAGGACTTGAGCAGCAACAGAATTACACTTCTGTCTAACTGGGATTTGGTTTTGCCTTTCATTTCTATGCCTTTGTCATCACTGTTTAGAAAGAAACAATTCTTTCCTTTCTCCCTTCAAAATATTCATTTGAATTAAAAAAGTCATAAATTTAGCCTAAGTACAATCATCTCCTCTTTGCACCTTTTGTCACAAGAATATGAATCACTATTTGTTGGAACAAATGGCAAAAATGAGGTTCAATGTGCAGCGGTCTAATACTCAGGGCTTGTGAGTTTTGAACTGATCTATCTCATTGCAAAATCTGCCCTTTGGGAGCTGTTGGTTAGGTACATAAATTATTCAGACAGGAAACAGAAACAACACTGCACAATATATAATGAGCTGCAATCGCAGAGCATTTGAATGATACTTTTGAGGGTGATAGTTTCAGTTTATGTTACAGATGACAGCTAAATGTTGTTAAGAGAGTGTGTTTCAGATGTTAATAAGTAAGTGATTTGCTAACAGAGGAGAGGCTAAGAGGTTAATGAAAAAAAAAAGGTAAAAAAAAAAAAAAAGAAAGAAAGAAAGAAAAAAAGTGAAAAAACCAAAAAGTGGTATCCTTCCTGGGTTTTACAGGAGCAAGGAAACCTGTTGTTCATTACCGAGTATGTGTCCTAGATCATTTACAGCTGGAAGTCCAAAACAGAAGAGATTTTTTTATTCCAATTTTTGTAGTAATTGTTTGGAACATCAACCCAATATGAACTGGCAAGCCAAATAATTCCCTCCTGATGGGCCATTATGTAGTAGCAACCAAGAAGTTAAGAGTCTAACCTAAGCTAATGGCTTAGGTATGCTCTATATCAGGAGAAAGAGATGGGTATCATCTAGCTATCACGGACAGCCTTTTTAGGATGGGACAAAAAGCTTTCTGGAGACACTTATCTGAATCCATTGGCCTAGACATTGCTTTCTGACAGCAATGAGAAAAAGGAATTAATTCTACCCTGAAAATTAATTTCCTTGACCTCTCCTTCTACTACCAAAGTTATTTTTCTAAAGACAGTTCTACTGATTTCAGTAACCAAGTCTGAAATGACTCAGTTCAAGATCAAGAATGGATATCACTTGTCATGGTTCAGGTTGTTTAAATATTAGCATACTACCCTGGAGAGGTTTTGAGCTAAGTCTAGAGAAGAGAAGGCTCAGGGGGGATCTCGTTAACATATATAAATACCTGAAGGGATTGTGCAACGAGGACAGAGACAGGCTCTTTTCAGTGGTGCCCAGGGCCAGGACCAGAGGCCATAGGCAGAAACTAAAACACAGGAGGTTCCTCTGAACATCAGCAAACATTTTTTTGTTGTGAGGGTGGCCAAACACTGGAACAGGTTGTCCAATGAAGTCGTGGATGCCCCACCATTGGAAGTGTTCAAGGTCAGGCTGGACAGGGCTTTGAGTAACCTTTACAATTCTATGAAATAGACCTTCAATCTATCAAAGAGAGTTTTTCAATAAAGGGACGATTTAAAACTAAATGTAACCAAACAGCCTAGTCTGTGAAAGGCAGAATCTGAACCAGGTCATTAAAAATAAAATGGATGACCATTAGTCAGACATAAATATTCTACAAAATATATCCAAGTGTCTTTCTTCCATCTCCTACAAGCCCTGTACATTCCAGTCCAGTGCAGCTTTCTGGTTGGGTACAGTGCTCCCATTCCATTCCTTCCGTCTTTAGTGAACTCACCTTAGAAGATGGATAAACTACTTTTATTGCAGGTAAGCTGGAGATAGATGGCTGTGAATTTGTAAATGGCTTCTCTGAAATGGATGTGCAGAGACAAGAGCTATCCAGGCAGAGCAAGGGGGGATTTTCTGAAGAAAGGGAACAAGATAGGTAAGTGTACATCTTAATGATTAAGTCAAAAAGACTTTAAAATTTGTATTCTATACTATGTAAATCAAATTGGTTAATTCAACTCTTTGCTTTGTTTACATTTTTGTTTACATTTTTTGTTTTTAATAGACATTGATTTGATTACAGTCACAAGGACATTCTAAGAAAACATTCCTAAAGAGAAGTGAACTGACAAAAACAAAGGGTAAAATATTTCTGTCACTTCCTCTCATTGTTTCACTATGTGAGAACTCTCTGGAGAGTTATTCTGGGGTGTTCAGGGGTTCTCGGGGTTTAGTTTTGGCAAATGCAGGGGTGATCTAAGATGATACCACTTTGTCTCTTCATCCCACTCCCTTGTCGTATGTAATCACCTTTCTATCAGAGCTAGCAGAATATGTGTCCAGATGTCTCAATTGTTTCAGTTTGTAGCCTGACATATTACTTGCTAATGAAGAAAGGTTTCAAAGGTACCTGACTGAACTTCAATGGATAGATTCAGTCATAACTTCTGTTCTGCTGATTTTGACAGTAGGACTAGTAAACTCTGGTAACACAGAATCATAGAATGGTAGGGATTGGAAGGGACCTCTGGAGATCGAATACAACCCCCCCTGCCAATGAAGGAATGAGTCATAAGAACATGATGGTCGTAAAAAATTGGGAGATGGCAACAACTCATTAGAGCTGTTTGCTCAATTAATGTGACTAGTGCCCTCAACATATGAATTTAAATCCCTGTGTGGACTGGAATGGCTATAATTCAATTTGGCTTAATTTACTTTGGAAGTTAATTCAGTTAAATTGGATTAAGCCTCTTTAATTTTGAACAAGGGTGTCCACATATGAGATTAAAGTAGTTTGATTAATCCACTTTAAAAAGCTAATTCAGATTAATTTTGGTGAACATTTTTATGTGGATAGGCCTGTAGGTTCAGTTAAGTAACAGCTATTAAGGTGTTTGCTTCCAAGAAACTTATTCCTCCTAAACAAAGGTGGTTGAACACAGCTTGGATAAGTTGCAAGATGGAGCAGAAATGGAGAGGTAATGGTGCGAGGAGTAAAAATTTCTCACTGACTGGAGCTGACACCATGCTACTTTGGATTAGACCTGGGAGCAGAAAGAAGAAAGAGCTACTTCAGTGCAAGAGTCATCATTACCAGTTCTTCTGTAAGAGATATTAAGGGCTCAGGGAAGAAAGACTTGAAACACAGCTCAGAAATACTCTGTTTTCCAGGAATTTTTAGCAGCAATACATTTGATCTGTGAACCCAACTCAGGAATTTAAAACCACCCCTGGCTACAGCATAGTTCCCAAAAGAAGGGTACAAATAAGCATATCCTATTAACCCCCCTTCCTCAGACCCCTCTAATATTCCATGCTTTATGGCGCACTCTTGGGCACCAACTCAATCTAACTGCAACAGGTGGAGGTATGCATCCCTCTACTGTTACATGATCAATGTTGACTTCTCACGCCAGGAGCTCAGAAGTATGGCTGTGGGTTAACAAGAATTTCTGCTCTGCACTTCAACATCACTTGCCCTCCTTCTTCATTATGTTTCTGCAACCTCATGCCCCTGCAGGGAGAGAAAGGCACACGTATAAGATGTTTTTCACTGAGTGGTTTAAAGGTCCCTTTAGGCTTCACAGGTGGAGGTTTTTTACATTTCCTCCCCTCCGGGTGCGTGAACACTGGCCGAAATTCGGAAGTGTGACATGGGAAGCTGGGATGGCAGATAGGTCAGTCAATGAATGGAAAACAGCGTAAAGGATTGCAGCTCGGTGAAATTCAGTGTTAACCTCAGCACTGAAAGGTCTGGAGTTGATGCCATCAGTCTGAGTGTAACAACTTTTCCCAGCTAACTCAGCAGGCAAGCTTCACGGGACTGCCTTTCACCTACTTAACACTCTCACAAATGGGTAATTTAACCACTGCATGCGTCATCTCTAGTGTCTTGTCCTTTCTCTGTCTCTGTATGTGTAGTCTGCTTACAGACATGCACATTCACATGCACACTTACTTTAAGCAAAATTACTTTTCTTCATCTTTTCCCTCTCTTACAGTCAAACCCTGGTGATCCTGTGCAGGCAAATAAGCTGCATTTCTGGTTTAGCTATAATCTTTGCTGTATAGCTGAGGTCTGTTTGATGTTCTTTAAGTGGTGGAATTGAAAGAACATTTCACTTCTAACTGGAAGAGCTACTAGTTTATTAAATCCTTGATTTGAAATCTTGCTGTCAAAAAAACCTCCAGTCAGCTGATGTTGTGAAAGGATTGCATTGTCAATTCTTGCTGAGCCTTAAAACTGGCATGAAGCATTAAGTGACATTAAATGAACTGACAATCTGAGGTTTCGAGAGTAAACCTCCAGGAAATAATAACTTGGCTTTTCAATGTAAAAAAGATAGCTTATGGTTAAAAATAAAAACAAGTAAAATAAAACAAAATAAAAAAAATAAAGTTGTTATGAAGCAAAACCCAGAATAGCTTTTTAGAGGATCTTTTTCTTCCCCCTCCCCCCTCTTTTCAATTTAACGTTAGCCAAACAGAGGTGACAGAAAAGATTTATGAGAAACATTTTTAAAGGTGGGTTCACCATGTGTGTAGAGCAGACAGTGTCTGAAGGGCCTGTAGCATTTGCACTTTATAGAAAATGACAAAAAGTGACTATTGCTACAACGGCCGAGGTTGAAATTGATTACACTAAAGAAAATATGTAAGAGTGGTATGCGATAGGTGGCTGCTGGGTTTTGAGGTCCAGCTCTGAAAAGTTCAGAGGTGAATTAGAAACTTGAATTATTTTATTGTGCGTTAAATGTAATGAATTTGAGCTGGAACGGGTAATTTTGTGAGTTACACACATGCTGGAGAGCAAGGTGAGAAAACATGACCATTAAACAGAAACAAAATGAAAATCTTGTTGTTGAACAAGCTGAATGATCATCACAGGGATCCAGACTATGGATTTCCCTTTTCACAGGGACCAAACAGAGAAACTGTGGATCTGGAGAGATCAGCAAACCCCAGTGGCTTAAGTAGGAATGAGTGAAATTAAATGTATTTGTTCAGAACTTAGCTCTATTGCTGATCTGACTGTGGATGTTGTTCAAATGAAACAGTACTGAGAACACCATGAAC
The DNA here is from genome assembly GCA_025331215.1 of Actenoides lindsayi. NCBI lineage: Eukaryota > Metazoa > Chordata > Aves > Coraciiformes > Alcedinidae > Actenoides > Actenoides lindsayi. The sequence continues at coordinate 24,881 of WTSP01021724.1, read as the reverse complement.
CTGGAATACCTAGAAGTTAGTGGTTACACCTGGTAAACCTGACCCTTTAGTGTCTCTGGCACTGATTACACAGGAATATGTCCTGGTTTTGATAAACACATTTATCAAGCCTGATAAACCCTGGTGCATGTGTTTATAAATGAGTTCTATTTTGCTTCAAGAATAGATTATTTTGATTTAGCTTTCCAAGCTCTATATGGGCCATCAGTCCAAAGAAGTAGCAGTTGTGATTACATTGTTTTGCAGCAAAACACAAAAAAGTAATTCATTAATGGTGACTGAGTGCTGAGCCCGACACTGTGGCCACGTCACCACGTGAGAGCCTGATGGTGAGTGTGAGGGTCTCAAAGATTTCTCATGTGATCTCTTGAGTTTGCTTTCATGGCTCATCATAGACTTAACCAGAGGGAGGTAGAGACTCATACCTTGATCACTGTGAACTCTTTCTCTACCATATTTTGAAGGAGTTGCCCTCTGTAGACCAACCTGTAATCCTTGATAAACCAAATTTGTGCTAAAATAAGTGCCAAAATTTCCCCAACATTGGTCACTTAAGATTTGGCTGGACAAGGTGATTGGCCATCTGGTCTAGACTGTGCTTTTGCCAGGAAACATTGAAACAGATGATCCTTAAGGTCCCTTCCAACCTCATATTATGTGATTCTATGAGCTGTCTGTGCGATAGCTTAAACTCATACCTGTAATAAAACTGCTGCAACTGTTCAAATACATGTAATTCTTTTTTATAGGAGATATGGTAACATTCTTGGTCAGCTCCAGCATGGGACTCCATCTCTAAGCCTTCATCTTTGTTTATGTGGCAAGATTTTGGTGGTAATGACAGATGCGGGAAGCATTACAGAGGTGGCTTCTGTGAGAAGACACCAGAAGCTGCCCTCGTGTTGGACAGAGACAGTTCCAGCTGGCCAAACCTGAGCCAATTGGTGGCATTTTTAGTAGCTCTGTGATAACATATTTAAGGATAAAAAAAATGCTGTGCAACATCTGTGAGACAGGAGTGAGAAACTGAAAGAAAATGGCCCTGAAGACACCAAGTGTCAGTGCAGATAGACAGTGAAGTCCATTGCAGAGCCACTAGGATGATTAAGGGAATGGAGCATCTCCCTTAAGAGGAGAGACTGAGAGAGATGGGTCTTCTTAGCCTCAAGAGAAGGAGACTGAGGGGTGATCTTAATAATATCTATCAATATGTAAAGGGCAAGTGTTGGGAGGATGGAGCCAGGCTCTTCTCAGTGATATCCAGTGATAGGACAAGAGGTAATGGGTGCAAGCTGAAGCATAGGAGACTCTAGGTAAACATAAGGAGAAACTTTTTCACTGTGAGGATGACAGAACTCTGGAACAGGCTGCCCAGAGAGGTTGTAGAGTCTCCTTCTCTAAAGACATTCAAAGCCTGCCTGGATGCGTTTCTGTGTGACCTGATGTAGGTGATCCTGCTCTAGCAAGGGGGTTGGACTAGATTATCTTTTGAGGTCCCTTCCTACCCCTAAGATTCTGTGATTGTGTGAAGAAGGAGGGGGAGAATGTACTCCAAGATCCAGAGCAGAGATTCCCCTGAAGCCCATGGTGAAAGCCATGGTGATGCAGGTTGTCCCTTTCCACGGAGGACCTCAGTGCAGCAGATATCCACTTGCAGCCCATGGAGGATCCCACACTGGACAAAGTGGATGTGCCCTTAAAGAACCTGCAGCCTTTGAAGAGCCCACACCAGAGCAGACTCCTGGCAGGAACTGTGGCCTGTGGCATGAAGCCCACACAGGAGAAGGTTTTCTGGCAGGAGCTGTGGCTTGTGGGAGTACCATGATGGAGCATCCTGTTTCTGAAGGATTGCACCCTGTGGAAAAGGATCCACACTGGAGCAGTTCTTGAACTGCAACCTGTGGGAAGGATAAATTTGTGAAGGACTGTATCCCATGGGAGGGTCTTCATGCTGGAGCAGGAGTAGAACGTGAATAAGAAGTAGTGGCAGAGACAAAGCAACATTAACTGTCTGCAAGCCCCATTTCCCATCCCCCTGTGCTGCTTGTAGGATGGAGTTAGAAGTGTCAAGAGTGATGTTAACCTTAGGAAGAAGGGAGGGATGGAGGGGAGGTGTTTATAGATTTGTTAGTTCTTCATCTTGACCCACAATCCTTTCTACTGTATTTTCTCCCACTGTCCTGTTGATGGAGGGGAAGTGATAGGGTGGTGTGATGGGCACCTGGAAGTCATCTGAGGTCAACCCATAACTTTATGGCTCTGCTACTTATTTACTGAATATCTTTGGGCATCTCATGTTTCCTTATCTCTCTTTTTCCCGTGCTTGGTTAAGTTTTACTTTTGGAAGATGGAGGGAGGGCACTGGCTATTTCAATAAAAAGTTTTCAAAATAAATGCTGAAAAACATTCTATAGGAGCTAGATGCTATTATTGTTCTGAACAAGATGTAAGTTTGACTTTTCTCATTCGTTTTTTGCATTAGCTTTTCCTAAGTATAAATTCAAGTCCTTTTCAATTTAAGGTCAGATTGTCAGGAAATATAAAAAAGGTGCCAGTTACTTCCTCCAAAAAACACATCTCCTGCCTACTAGCATTTTTAGTTTATAATGAAGGTTCTTTCATTCTTGAAAGTGTCCTTCAAGACTGTCAAGTTCTTTTAGAACAAAGAAACACATGCCTGAAACAGGCTGTGGTGTTGTCTCAGAAGCATCGGGACAGGCCATGCTTAAGCATTCAGAACATTCAACTTAGTTTCATCTTTGAAGCATTCATTTTTCATACATTTTTTTGTATGACTGAAGATTGGGCAGGTGAATCAAGCCCCAGATATTACACAAAATAATGGGGTGAACTGTGCTACAGGAACAAGACATGAACTATTGGTCCATGTTGGACCAAAACCAAATGAATATCAGCTACCCTCAATGCAGATTGAAAATGAGAAGAAAGTTCCTGACTGTTTGAGAAAAAAACAAATTCTGGAACTCCTGGGATGATAAGTATGAGAAAAAATCTCACTGTTTCTATGAAGAAACTTGACAAGTTCATGAAAGGGATATGAGATAGATCTGCTAGACCTGACCCTTCTTTCTATTTCTGTATTCCTATGAAGTGCTGGAGGTAAGTGGTGGTTCAGAGATTTGCGATTTCCCGCACTGCAAAGGATGTCTTCTGTTTCTAATGCAGCAAAAAGTGCTTTCAGGCTCTGGGACTGAGAATTAGGGTTTCAGTTTGGCTTTTGGACACCCCACAGAGAGTTACCCATGTGGAGAGATGACTTGTTAAGGCGCTTGTAAATGGCCTGTAGCAAAGCCATAAGTTACATGGTAATCCCTCATGTCTCAGTCAGAGTATAATTCTTGTTTGAATGAGTTATGCCTAAATTTCACCAGGCTTGAGTTACACTATTTAAAGACACCCAACTTAGTCTTCAATTGAACTTCCAATTTGTTATGCAGGTCAAAGACTGCACATTATTGTCTGACTATGTCACTGGGAGCATTCAAGCCGAGAAATCCAATGTGAACTTGAGTTCCCTGTATAATTGGATTTTGAGTTGTACATTGTCTTGCCTGTGTGTCTCAGAAGTGCTCATGTGAAACCTTTTCTCAGAATAGACTGACCTGGTAATTTTGTAGGAATATATACCTTTTTAAAAAACTTACTTTATATTCGGTCTTACCTTAAATGAAGATATAGATGTTATTTTTTCATTATATCTTACTCATTTCATTCCTTATAACAGTTCTGTCTCTGTCTCAGTACCTGAGATCTCAAGCATCTTAAATACACTTTTATTTTGCATTAGCTCGAGATATAGATTAAGCTACATGATGAAGAAAAGAAGTGATTTCTGACAAGGTAAGTGGAATTAGGCCAATTTACACTAAATGAGAACCTTCTGTCTTTCCCTAATTGCTCTTTCCTATCTAGTTATATATAGAAGCTTTCCATAAAGACAGTTACCAGTTCTAAAGGAAAAAAAAAAAAAAAAAAAAAAAAAAAAAAAAAAAAGAATACTTTAAAAAAAGAACAACCCCAATTGCCGCTGGGTAGGCCTGAGCCCCCGGTGTTTTTGAATCTCCAAGAG
>WTSP01021724.1:0-20509 GCA_025331215.1 Actenoides lindsayi | reverse complement strand
CATCTAGTTTAATATAAAAGTGAATAAAAAAGAAAAAAAAAAGGAATAAAGAAAAAAAAAAAAAAAAAAAAAAAAAAAAAAAAAAAAGAACATTTTTAAAAATTAACAACCCCAATTGCAGCTGGCTATGCCTGAGCTCCTGTCTTGTTTGAATCTTCAAGTCATAAATAAGCGAGTAGTTAGGGTGTGTTTCTAGAAGTCAGTTTGTGAGGAGGAAAGCTGTATTTAACATACTGTTCTTATTTAATTCAGCTAACTTTCCCACTCTGACTTCAAAACCAGTTGGCTTGATGGATGGAGAAGAAGAAAAATAGATTTCTGACCTACTGCTCTGAAACAGAAGCACTGATAAACTTGGCAGTTGTTCTGAAACGAATTGTGATTAATACTTCGGGCTAGAGGACAAGGCAATGGATAATTTCACAGAAATTCAACAGCTGAAGGGAAATTCTAGTTAGCCAGAGACAAACACACTTTAGTATTTATTTATATACAAACACAATTAGTATTTCTGTTTGTGTAACATAATGTGGTCCAGTGAATTGATACATAAATGCATACATATGCATAGAAAAGCAAATGTTATTTAGGAAGCTGATTTATATTTTACCCTTCTCTGCTGTTGAGAAAGTTGTCTTCAAAATATTGTCCTTTTTCCACAAATCCAATGGTATCTAACAATCATTTTTTCTGCAATAACAGAAAAGTTTTTGTTTTGGTTTACATGGATTAATTTTCAGTATGTATTTAAATCTGACCTCTTCCCTACTTCAGGTACATTTCTCAGTTTAGGGCAACTCTGGTTTCTAAATAGGAAATTGTTTTTCGAAAGTCACATTGCTGGTGTGAATGGTCACATGCCTGAAATCAAATGAGACAGCCTATCTGATGTCCATATTTAAAGTTTCATTTTAATGTATCTACCCAACAGAATACAGAATCAGAACAAAAAGAACAACAAAAAAGTTAAACACGTGATCTTCGGTGTTAAACTAACTCATTTATCATATATAATCACAAAATTATTTTGATTGGAAGTGGTCTCTGCAAATCATCTATCCCAACCTGCTCACAGTAGGGCTTATGAAATCAAGTTGCTCACATCATCATCTGGAGAATAAAAAGGACCTTTGTACATACACAAAATTAATATGATTTCACCACAACAGAGATAGATAAGAATTAGTGATCTAAACACCTAACTTAAATACATATCTAGAATAATGCAAAATAATTATGAGTCTAGCCTACACTGATCACCTTAGCTATCTCTTTTGTCAGTAGGGAAAGAAAGTCACCAACAGAGGAGGGTTTATCTCAAGTGAAACATCAAAGATACCATCATAAGTGGAAAGGTCTGGTAAAGGAAGATCACAACCAATATTCCTGAGAGCCTTCTGTCTCCAAGAAAGAAACATTCTGCAGTACTAGTTTTGAGTCGGACTCTGATGCTCCTAAGAAGCACAGAGGTCTACCTCTGCGGAGCATCCTTGAGCTTTTGGGAAATGGGTATTTTAACAGAGGCATACTTCAGAAATATTCTACTGAGCAATGTGCAAATAAGGCTTTAGCTGTATTTTCACCAACAAAAATTTATGCTTTGCAAAATGTCTTTCCTTTCTTCAGAAAACAGATGCAGAATGAGACGATGTTAAAAAAAAGGAGTTTAAGCCCTGACATAACATCTACAGATACTAAGTACTTGTCTTTGCATGTATATATCTTAAATCTTACTCAAGGCAAATTTTAAGATCTTTATTTAAAGGTGAAAGAGAAAAAAAAAAAGAAGATAGCTTTCATGAACCATGTTTGATATTAACTGCTATACTCATTTATTTGTAGGTTTATAATATAAAATCATTATATTTATTTACTATTTATTTCTAAATATATGTATTTATAATATATTGATAAATGCATTTAAAATATATTTATTTATGGTCACTGTATTTATAATGCAGTTTGATCTGGAAAACCAAATTAATTAAAGTGCAGTTGCTGGTTTCTAGCTGCTAGTACAGACTTAAAGTCTGTACTTCGAAGTTTGCAGTTTAACCACAACCAAGACAAAACTCTGTAGCTACCTTTCCCAGAATGTTTGAAATTAAATTGGAATTTTAAAATTATTTTTTCTAGCTGTTTTGAAAAATCACATCAGAATAATTTATGGGGAAAATAAAATTGAGTAATTCAGCTACTGATGAGAATTCTCCTTAGTCCTGGAGTTCAGTTAGTTTAAATATCAAATCAGAATTATTTAGCAAAACTATTACAGTCCATTAGATATTGTGTAGCAGTATCTTCCTTTATAGTTTTACTAAAATACAGGAGGAAACAAAAGTGGGATTTCACTTGCAGATTAAGGCTTTTCATCAAATACTCAATTGCTCTGTTATGTTTCCTAAATGTAGGTGTCAAATGCTATTTGAGGTGCCCTCAGGTATGTTACTGTCCTCCAAATGGGTAAAAAAGCATATGTCTCACAGGTCCTGTGCCATGTCAGCTCTTGCTGTGTGTAAGATGTGGATGCCCTAGGGTATCTTAAATTACACTAAGTACCAAGGTTTAGGCAGCAAAATCAAGTTGCCCACTTCAGTGTGTGTTAAACTGCAGTAGATGTCCACTGAGTACTACTTCATTGAGTAGACCTCCACAGGCTGATTCAGTTTCTCATAAGTGGGTTGGGACAGATGTACTGTTAGATATGCCTGTCCAAAAGTCAGAGACCCACAAGCTATAGTAAATCGAAAAGAAATTATATGTCAACTCTCCAGGTCCCAGAATTCCCAGCGCAGACAGTTGAAAATGGAAATAGAGTTTCCTCAGAGTGCCGCTCTGGATTTTATGAAAGTCTACAAAATCTGAGATGTTTCAATTCTGAGCTACATGAAGTGACATTTTTGACATGTTTTGTTAAAGAGTTTTTTAACAGTTCATTATTAATTATTAAAAAAATTAGGGTTTTTGTCCACTTCTTCTATAGTGTTCTCATTACTGAGAACTGATTTAAGTCCATATTCTTCCATATTGATTAATTGATTTTTTAAGAAAGGTATCTATGGACATTCTTCTTCCTCTCTCCCCTTGATGTGCAGGTCTTATAACACAATTAAACTCACACTGCTTTAGATCTAACATGATTTTGTTAGTTTTATATCCAGAACAGAATGCTTACAGCAATATTTTTTAGAGTATTATAACAACTTACTGAGGTACCCATATCCTCTTCTATATAATTTTTCCAGGTTGGATGATCTTAAGATCTTACTGTTTATTATCCTATCGTTTTTATTTTCAAATCAACTCTATCAGAACATAAGATTCTACTCTGAGAAGTCAGCAATCTGCTGACATACCCTGTCTTGTGCTCTTTGTCTAGCTATGGCCAGAAGTTCCAAGAGAAAGTGGAAGAGCCAAATGTTGATATAAATATATATAACGTAACATCTCTCTAATGTCTTTCAGTAAGTCCACCATCTCTGAAGACAAACATAATGTCACACATTTTCATACTAAGGAACAACATTACAGAACTACAGAATCACGGAACGTCAGGGGTAGGAACGGACCTCAAAAGATCATCTAGTCCAACCACCCTGATAGAGCAGGAACACCTAGATCAGGCCACACAGGAACATATCTAGATGGGTTTTGAATGTCTGTAGAGAAGGAGACCCCACAACCTCTCTGGGCAGCATGTTCCAGAGCTCTGTCACCCTCACCATGAAAAAGTTTTTCCTTATGTTTATCCAAAACCTCCTATGCTCCAGCTTGCACTCATTGCCCCTTGTCACTGAGAAGAGCATTGTAGACTTGACTCAATTGTTATATTTTTAAAATTATTGTTTCGTTGATATTTTTGGTTTGCTCAACAAGGATAATGAAATCTGAAGGTTATAGACAAGTACCTGTATGAAAATCAGATGGTCTTACAGTTCACTTTGAAATATGCAAAAAACATCTTGCCCAATATCAAAGGCTATAGAAAAGGCAGCACATTTTTCTAATACCTCTTTAGGGAAGCTTTGCCCTACACTTCTATTAGGCACTATCATTCAGAGGCATAATTTCGGTTAACATTGTTATGCTGATTATACTCAGGTTTATGTTTCGATCTCAGCTGACCCTAGGGAACTAATTTCTGATTCAATTAAATGACTAGGTGACATTCAGTCCGATTTTTTTTACCTGAAGTTACACTCTGAGAAAGCGTAGCTCATTTCAGATTACCACCCTCTACCTCCTGAACAACATTGCACTACCTTGATGAGAACTTTATAAAGTTGGACATCTAGGATTCTAACCTTGAGATTGTCATTGTCCTGAACTATTCTTTGGTAGCCCATAGGGTGACATCCTCAAAATGTCATTCTATCATTACAGAAAAGTGCAGCAGAGATTGCTGTATGATTCTAAGGCCTTCATTCAGCATGTTGTTTTTTTTTTCTTTCTTAAAGCACAGGAGCAACAGTTGGCTTTGACTGCAGTGCCAAGAAGCAGCCCATCTTCTTTTTCGTGTGGTTAGAACACTCCTCCTGAAGAGGGGAAGCGTAGGTTAAAGCTCTGCATCTGGATGTCTCAAATGTCCCTTTTTCTCAAATATATTTGTTGGCACACAAAGAGAAACTCTCAGGCTCTGAGTCCTACTTTCCCAGTGGGATTGAACCCTAATTTCAAAATATGTGTCTTGGGCACAGAAATTCATGCTGTCCCTTATGATTTTCCCTCTTTCCTCCAGTATCTCCTCTTTCTTTTGTCTGCATTAGGTATGCACATTAGCTGTTAGTCACCTCCATTCCAGTGTCCAGTTGTCTCTATTCCAGCTATAGATTTTGGAGTGTCAGAAAAATTTAATCTCTCTACTCAATATTTAATGCCTCATAAAATTCAGACTATTTGTTTAGCTACCTAAGAAAGGAGTCATGTTTTGAAGTTCAGATTCCAACTGTAGCCTTCATCACTTTTCTTTTTTGACGGCCTGTGCTCACTTCTGCAGAACAAGTAGCACATTCTTAATCTGTGTATGTAACTACCCACAGTAACTTCAAAGATAAGTTAAGCACATGTTAATCCATGATTATCAGCCACAAATTTTAAAAAAAAATCAGTGCAGATGCCAAAATGTCTTGACAGCCCTAAAAAATGAGATTTCTATTTATTTAAAACTGAAGCAATTTTTCTGGTTTCACTTTGTACTATTTTTTACTATTTTTTTGGTTGCCCTCGGGGTGTTTCAGCAATTTTACTCCTCCCCCTCCCTCCCCCCCCCAGCAGCCTTAAAAGTTAGAAAAATAATGTTAAAGCAAAAAGTCGATGTTGGCTTCTTTAGGTAAGGTATTGATTTTGGGAGGTGAAGCTTTAAGAAAATCAGGACTGTCAGAAGATAAAATGGTAAATGAAAACAGTACTGTGCAAGGCTGTGATTTAAATATTTCTGCTGATTTTGGTAGGTTTTGTATGAAGTCATTACTATCCTTGTATTTCATTCCTTATTTAAAAATGGGGACAATAGCTCTTCCTTACTTCAAATGAGTTTTGTGAGATTAAGTTAATTAATGTCGGTGAGGTCATCTCTTTTAATGGAACATGGGAGGTTTTCAACAGAACTTGTGAATTACTTACAGCATTAAGAGTAGAATGGAAGTGTAAAATACTCATAATTCAAGCTCCATGTCAGAAGTTGTTTGATTATTGCTTGTGTTATACTGAGTGTTGGGTTGCTTTACTCTCACCTTTCCCCTGCAATTCACTGAGGTTTATGAGCTTTCTCAAGATATTAGGTATTAATCAGCCTGAGGAAGTATCTTACAATCCGATCTTGCTCCTTTCTACCCAAGCACCATATAGTTGTCTAAATTCACTTCATCCTAGGGCAGGGAGTTACCTTCCTTCTTGCTAACATTAAATTCCTGCAAAATAATTTAAAAGAAGGAATAAATTATTCTCAGTCATTCCTATTTTTATTGAACATTGCCAAGCTTTAAAAAATAATTTTCAAGTACGCTGTTTTCAGCTGAGAAAGGTATTTAATCACAAGCTGAGATTTAAACATGTGTTCAGCTACTATTTATATTTATGAATTTCAGGTGCATGTTTTGCTGAAAAGGTTTTCATTTAATCATGAGCTTAAATACAAACTTATGTGCAAGACCTCAGCTCAGGGAAGAGACTAAACAAATGCCTGAATACACACATGCCTGAATTCAGGCGTATGCTTTAATTTTAAAATGGAAATATTGTTAAGAATAAACAGATTTTAAGTGCAACATACCTTGGTAAAAGAAGGCCTTGGAACCTACTTCTACCTGACAACAGTTTTTCCTTCTGTTTACAGTGGCACAAATCTGACAGTTTCTGCAGGCAGCCTGTATTGTAAATATGTAAAATAGGCACAGGTAACGAAAATTTTGACAGACCCTAGAAGGTGATCTTCTAATCAATCAGGAGTAAAGCTATTTCATCACTATCTATTGAGCAACTATAGTTATAATAATTACTGATAGTGATAACAGCAACAACAATAATAATAATAATAGAAGTCCCACATAACAATGCAGCTTTCAGTTCATGCCATCCTTTTTCATTTCATGTGCACTACGGAAAATTCACTGATTTCCAGTCCATTAAAACACATTTCAGAGCTGTGTTGTTTGAAGTTACCTTACTTCAGAAACAGCTCTTTTCAATTAACTCTGAAACCTCTTTCAACAGCCTTTCATAAATAGGCCAACATCAATGGCATGCTCTGAGTCAGTATGTATCTCTAATGGAAATGCACAATGGGCCACGCTCCATGCCTCCAGGGAGAACATCTTCCATTTCAGACAGATTCAATGAGAAGTTTTGCCAGCTATTCTGGGTCTCTCACTTTTTTGTCTCAGGTTTAGCTCATAGCTGATCAATGGCTGTGCTTTTTAATTACACTGTACGGTCTGTAATGATTTGTCACTCATTGAACCTGGGTGTTCTTTTTAGTCAGCACAGGGTAAAAGCAAGGAAGAAAAAAGAAAGGAAAGTAACATTAACCCTCTAAAAGACAAGTGGTTGGATTTAGTTCACATAACACTTTGTACTATTTTGCTTGGCAGCTGCTTGCAAGGAAGAGGGGGAAGCAAAAATTAGAAGTCAAGACTATGAAGATTTTTCAAAAGCCAGGACTTGCAACAAACATTTTCCTGTTAACCAAAATGAGCTGAGTCTAATTTGTGTTTCAAAATAGTATTCTGTATCAATATTCCAACAATAATAATATAAAATAGTTATTTGCCATGCAAGTGGCTCACACTGACTAGATTCTCTGGAAACACAGAGTAAACTTCTCATTCTCTTCGCCAAACATCAGACTTGTAGCAGGATTTGTACCAAGCAGGGTGTATTAACAAAGGGACAGTTAGACTTATATATACTTAAAACATCTTTTATGTTGATCTTGTCCTCCACAATTCTGAGTGCAACCAATTCTAGCACATGGCTGTATTTTGCACATCTGTAAATGTGCTAGCGTCTGAATCACTTTACAATGGAGCACAATGCAGAAATCCCCAAGTTAAAGCAGATTTGAACTACTAAGTCCCCACAATACGTGCCACTTTTCTCCAGCTTGTCACATGCCCCTAACCCTTCAGAAGAGGTATGCATTTAACCATTTTGCAAAAAATATACCCCTGGGGCTTCAGGTTTTTATGTCTGTCTCTAAATGTGATCTTTTTTTTCTCTTAAAAACAGCCTTTCAACAGCCTTTTTGGACTTTAATGTGAAAAATTATGTGCTTAATTCTCAGCCATATAAATACCAGTGTGGTGGGAATCAGCAGAATGTTTCTAACTAGCAGAGAAATTAAATTCTAGAACAACTTCTCCCCAATAAGAGTAAAAGAGGCAGAAAATCTTATATTTAAATGCACGACCTGTTTATAAAAGGTGTTAGATGATGTGATACACTGCCAGAGAAGGGGATTAGCGATGTTGATTTAGGGGCAGGATCACTTTCAGATCTATGTTCTTATGAAATTCAGGCTATTTTAATAAATGTCGGACTACAGATATAGTTTCAACTTTCCTTTTCAAAGACCCATTAACTGACAACATAGTGGGGATATCTTTCTGCTTTATTCTTTGCAAATGTACTGTGTCTGACACATTCAAAATGAAGTAATATCAGCAGAGTGATTTCACTGCTCTGTATCTCTAATTTTCATTCAAACACATTTCTTGTCTTTTCATTTCTAAACTCTCACAGATAATGACTGTCAAACATTAAGCCCAGTGTAATCCCAGTTTCTTGATTGCACATCTAACTTTATGTTGTGATGGTAATGATGATCCTAATGGTGGATAGACCAGTGTTTCAGATTTCATCCTGTAGCAGGATAGACCAGTGAAAACTGGACAACTTAATATTTCACCAATTCAAAAAGCCTCTGGATTAAGATCACAACATACTTCTAAAAACATTTGCATGTCCATGAGAGACATAGCAGGGAAGGAAGAATACTAATCAATAAATTCTAAACCTTAATTTCCACTTTCATTTCGAGGTACAGGTTTTTAATTGTGATATAAATGTTAACAGCTATAGAAGAAGATGTATAAGGAAATGAAAGAAACATACAATAAGATACAATTTAAATCAAAATTTAAAAATTTTACTTTGGAAGTTTCTGAAGAAAACATTTTAATTTTAAAAAATATTCTTGTTTAGTAATAGTTTTAACTGAAAGCAAGCTTTCTATCTCTATAATTCAGTTTTCACAGGATTTCCCAATGGTTGTTAGCTCATTAAGTCATTTCTTCTAGATTATACAATGGAAGATTTTTTTCTGTGTAGGCTAAACACTTGAATTATGATCCATTTCTTTTTTTTTCCCTGGTCCCAGAGGTTTTGCATCCCCTTTTGCATAGCAGCACAGGAAATAAATGGGATGGAAATTCCCTGATTTCTTACAATTCTTTCCCCTCCTATCTTCCAAAATTCTTCATCCCTTTCCATGCCTACAGTGCATAGAGAGCCCAAGAGTGCCTACAGATAACCTCACCCTTCTAGGAAATGTAAGAACTTAGTTTTGACAATGTCAGGCTTCCCATTTCCTCATGATGTGCTCTAATTTGCTTGCTAATAGCTTGCCCACAACATTGGGGGTATAGATGTTCTATTACCCAGTTTGTAAATCTCAAATATCCTTAGCTGTTAAGACCAGTTAAAGGGGAATGGTTTATAGAGTAAAATTCCTCTACAGGGTCTATACAATGTCTTTGAACATGCACAGAAAATGACTTCTGAAAGTTGAGGGACTTGTGTTTTAAGGCAGAGCTTGTGGATTGCTCACCTGGACTTGGCCACATAAATCTAGCCTGTGTTGTACTTATATCCTTTGAGGGATCTGTATCTAAATGATTTCAATGATCTTTCAGATATAACATAAATAACACTCCAGTACTCACTATAATTCAGCTGTAGCCATTATGAATCAAATATATTCCTCCAGGCAATGCATTTACCCCAGAGATGTTGTTGGCCTATAGTTACTGAAGCTGTGTTAGTCTGAATACATCAGGCTTACATGAGGGAGTCTACACATAAGTAGTTTTGCATGCAGGAGGCTAAATAAGTAGAGAAAAAAATATTCTGATCAAAACCCAATAGTCTGGACTCATCACGCCACATTTTTATAGAACCCACATACTCTTTGGTCTTGTAAGTCTTCAGTTAATTTTTTTGTTGTTGTTGCTTTGATTCATGGTCAAGTTGTGAAGTGAAATAACAGTATCTTTCATCTAGATGCCAAACCATCAAAGACCATCAAAAATCATTCAGAACAAGGTATCTAAATAAGAACAAATTTAAGGTCATACTTAAATCCTGAAGGCAAGCTTAAATTTTACTAATTTCTGTGGAATTTAGTTACAGACTTAAATGAAAATCAAGCACAGGATTAAGTGCTTTCATGAGCCATTTTCATGAGACAGATCATTAAAATTATAGATTTTAGTCTTTAATTATGGGAAAAAAATATCAAATGTCTAATTTTATCTAAGTAGATCTAATGATATATGTTGGTTTCTGTGGTATTTCAGCAAAGCTGAATGTGAATGTTTTCTGAATTGGGGTCCAACCTCTTTTTCAGTTTAGGGACTAAAGAGGAGACATAATATCTCATAGTGGAATTCTGAGAAATTCCTGATTCCCACCCCATTAGTACTCACAGAAATGCAAATGTTGTGTTCCATGGGAAGTTCTTTTACCTTTTAACTAGAGTTCTTGTAATTTTTAATGCATACATACATACTTGTTCAGGCAGCTTCCTCATTTTAATTTTACCATTTTCTCACCTATTAACAATCACAATCTAAAGCTTTCAGAATCTCTAATTCTGCTGAAGCCACCTAAGACAACTTTGGAACTGGTTGCTGTGTAAGTAAATGTGAATATTTATCAAGAAGACTCAATGCTAAAACAAAGAGGTTTTATTCATTGGTCTCTAGAAATTCATATCCCACGTGCACTCATTAAACATTCTGAGCAGATCTGAAAAAATCAGTGGTCCATTTACGGTGTTTTTCAGTTATATTCACTTCTACTACTGTTACTACTATTACTATTTATTACAGCTAATGCTGCTGCTTCTACTAGTAGTGCTGCTGTTGCTACTGATAAAAATTACCATAATGAAAATATAAAAAATGGAACTTCTAAATACAATTTTTAATCCAAAACTGCATTAAGGTCAACATTTAGAAAAACAGAGAATCAGTGAAAGAAAGACATACAAAGACCAAACTGAAGAGATATCACAAGACAGAGGGAAGTCATGTATATTCCTTAAATGAGCTGAATAACTAACATTGACTAATGAACTTAGAGATCTAAAGATTAGTCCTGTAAAAAGTCAAGTAAAAACCTGCACCAGAATATCTCATGTATTTTAGGGTGTTGAGTTTGAATCAAGCCTTTCTGATTAGATCTGTATGAAAACCAGCACTATATTCCTTGTATGCTTTTCTAAATACTGTACAGAAAGAGCATTAAACATGACAAATGTCCTTGAAGTAGAACTGTCAGTTCCACTGTATAAGCTGTGGTTTTTATGAGACCATCCAGGGTTTGGCCAGCAATGATATTTTTTCATTGTGAAAGAGCTCACATTTAGTTAACAACATGTCTGCATTTCCCCCATATGGTTCCTTCCAAGGTGTTGTGTCATATACAATGATGTCACAATTTCGAGGAAGAAAGAAAAAAGGCCTCAAGCCATTTTCTTCTTTTTTTTTTTTTTAAGCTTCACCGATTATGTGGTAGCATTAAGCAGCCTGCTCATCTCTAGTGTGCAGTTAGTTATCCGCTCGCCTTAATTTGAGCTTGCATGCATTCACACAACTTTAAAAGAAAAAGAGTAATATTTCTTACCAGAGATCCAGTATTTATCTACCAAAATTTTTGGCTTAATATATTTGTATTGGCTTCTGAGGTGTGAGATTTTAAAGGGTGCAGTGTAATAGTTTACATCTTTACCCAAGCTGCTATATTTACATACCTTGTAAAACTGCAGTGCTTAAGGCTTTCAGCAGCATTGCTTTGATTTCATTTGTGGTTTTATAATTACTGTTTTATTCTCAGGCATATTATTCTTGGAAGGCCAGCTTTGTAATGTGAGTGTCCAGGAACATCCTTTGTTCTCTCAGTAAAACTACTTAAACATGAATGCATGAGCTGCAAATGTGACTTACACAGACATTCCTCGGGTCTAGAGTCTGGATTTTTAAAAAAATATACATATAAAATAATTTATGTCCCTTATTCTTAATCATTATATGTCTACCTCTATAGTAACAGAATAGCTCTTAAATTTTCACTATATTTTTCACCACAAGTTCATTTATAGTGACTGGCACCAATGTACAGTGCTTGAGGGCCTCACCAGCTAAAGCAAGTAGGTATCTTACTTCCTATTGATACCTGCAGCTAAAACCATGACTCTGTAACCTGTGTGTCCAATACCATCTGAGATGTGCTACTGCATTCAGGACATCCAGAAGAGGCTAGGAGATATGAATCAAGATGGACAAGAGTTATGTAAGCTTCCATGGCTAAGTACAATACTCCAAAGGACCTAAAAGGATACTAGATGCTTATGCTTAGGCAAACAAAGCCCATCCTGTGGGCATGTTTCAGTTGCCTAGACAGAGATGTCCATGAGTGCCTTTTGACATGTCCATGGGTGTTACACCTGGCCATTGACTGCTAGCTCAGAAGGATAGCACAAACCTGTGCATACCTGCCAACACAGTGGAGATGTCTCAGATTCCCTAGGTCATCTAGGGCATTCAGTTGACCAAATGTAGGTGTCTACTTAAAGCTCAGCTAACATCTGCTTTAAAATCCATTAAATACATTGTCTGGGCTTGATTCATTTGCCTAAACATGGGCATCTAATGTCACTGGGATGCCCAAGGGTATTTCTCCTATACAGGAGTTCTGAAGTTCTACAGTAACTCCCATCTGTGCCAGATCCTGTAAGACACTAGTACCACAGGATACCTAAAATCGTACTAGAGATTCCTGAACTGGGGTAGCCGACTCAAGTCTTAATTTCTGTTGTCTATAGTGGAATTTCAGACAGCAGCACTGATTTACTCCTACACTGACATTAAATTTTCTGAGTCTGGATCGCAGAAAGTTTGTGGCAGGAAAATTTTCCACCACTTCTCAAGTACTGATCTGAGGTTTCTAATCACAAAAAACATCTCTTCTCAGTTTGCGTAACGTGATCGTATCTTTTAAAGCAAAGCTTTTGAAGGACTCTGATGATGAAGGCATCTCTTATTCAGCGCTTGAACACAGGAAAAAAGGACTGTCTGGTGATTACAGCAAAAGAGTTAGTGGTCAAGCCAACTTTATGATCTTTGGTCCCTCATCCTGTTGTGCACTCTCAGGAAAGTAATTTTAAACCCTGTGATTTCTTTTGTCATGATTCGTTCTGCATAAATTGCATCTCCATGAAATTTAGCAAAGCTGTGAAGTAGAATGGTTTGGATTCATATTTCCAAATGCAAAGGTCTATACTGCAGACCTATGTAAGGTCTTACTCTATTTAGACGTCTAGTAAATAAAAGGAGAGGAAAAGATAGTGTCTGGATTCAATAAAGCTAATCGTTAAATTCTAATCAAGTAAATTGTTCTCTAAATGTGACATTTTTCCTCCTTGACTATAGAAAATTCTATAAAACTGGGTGATGTGGAGATATTTTAACTGCAGAGACCTACAATATGGGCAGCTGAACACCATCCCAATGGGTAAGTATCTGCTGAGGGAATTTCTGCACCTGGTTACCAATACACAGTTTTCATAATTTGTTTATTACAATGGTCTTGTTAGCTTAAAGACCTGCATTTGCTGTCTAGGCAGATGCCATCCTCCAGGCGTGTTGAGTCTTCTACAAGAATAAGTGCATGAATTCTTCTGGAATACAATCTGCAAAGAATTTAAGCAATACTAAATCACTGGACATATTGGAACCAATCACTGGGTGTATGGGTTAGGCAGAAAGATGTGACATGACTACACATAACCAACAGGTGTACCTTACATAATTTTATGAAGCTTTAATTGTGTATACATTCCATGGAATTAAAGCAAAATAGTCTATTTCATGTTTATGATGTAACAACTGGTGTCCAGCGCGATGCTTTTTGTAAGTAAAAAGGGTTAGTTCAAGAACAATCAGAGTTTATTATTATGTTTTGCAATGAATGCAACAATTTGTGTGAGATATAATCTGAGATATTCTGAGAGGTTGAGAGAGGAATTGGAATGGTCTTAAAGTGATGATTCTAGGACAAGAATAGATTTTAATGACAAACTAGCTGAAGCAGTTGGCACAGTGTAGCAATACCTTAAGTACCAGCAATAGATTTCTGTTTTCCAGAGTTCTTTGGCTTCCAGATACTATACACTGCAGACCAACTACTAGCCTAAAATAACAATGTCAACAGGGATCAACTAAAAAGTGAACCTACAACATTGTAATTCCAATAAATTCAGGACAAAAGTATGTTGATCAAAATTTCAGAAAAAAAAAAAACCAAGACGATATGTTTTTTCGGTTAATATCTGTTTGACTTACAAGAATATTAATATGTAATGGAAAATGGCAGCTTACTTCAAGCACAATTTTTCTTTTCCCTTGCTCACCTCCCCCAGCCTGAGATTTCAGTTTTGAAGGAGTGCAAGTGCCACCCACAGTGATCTTCATACTGTAAAAAGGAAATTGCCTGAAATGTTGATATCCTGAGAGATACTGGAAAACAGGGATTGTTACCTGTTTCCTGACCATTTCCAAACAAAGAATCAAAGTTACACATGATTCTACAAGTCCTATTCTAAAACCTGAACCTCCATAATCTGCACATGTACAGTCATGTGGCACTCTTGATAGTTACTCCCATGAGGGAGAGATTATTTGCAGATGTCCCAGGAAAAGTCCTTTACAAATTTAGGATCTCACATACCTGCCATGGGAATAGTACAATGAATAGCCTTGAACTTAATTGTCTTGTCAGATGATGCGTTACACTGACCAGTAAATATTTAAAATAACTTCATTGAACTAGGAATGTGCTAAAAAATTTGTCAATGTACACTGCATTAAAAACCCATTTCACATATACCCTTACACACTGAGGCGACAGTCACTTTAAGTCTTTTGAACACTGGACATTGGAATTAAGTTAGACCTCTGTGTTCTCTGCATGGTCAAAGGGAAGAAAAGTAAAGATGAGACAATGATTGTGACAGCAGAAAGGGATGAATCTTCCCATGGAGAGGAAGATCCCTTTGATGTCCCACTGTCTCACTGATAACAGGAAAAGGCTAAATTACTAGATTGGATCAGACATCTAAATTCTAGGTGAGTACTGCTGTGTTTTTTTTCCATGCAGAATATGTCAGCTATCAGTTATTAGAAGGATCCTGCATAGAAATGCTCTGTACTTGTGCTTAATTCTGATGGTAATTAAGATGGTATTTAAAAAAAAATTACACTTTTCCTAAAGCTGTATTGACTACTGAAACTTGCAGGTCCTTCTTTTCCCAACATAGGTTCTATTGTTACAGAGGAGGAGGTGCAAGGCAGCAGGAGATGCTGCACTGCGTGCCAGAGTCACAACAATACCAAGCATGTCTCTAGGAAGTATCAAAGAATGGAATGTATATAAAAGATTAATCACAAAAGCATGTTCTTGGTTTACATCTCCTGCCTTCTTAGGAGCCAGTCTGCCAACATTTGTGATCATGTTAAGCTCCACACCTTCAGTATATCCATTTGCTCTCAGCTAGATGGTCTGCATATAGTCAGCACATGTGTCTACAGGACTGGGATAATGGCATCAGTTATACTACCACAGGAATATCAGGCAGATAGTAGTCATTGGATTGCAGTGGAAAAGGTGTTCAGCGATGGAAGTGAGAGCACAGAAAAAGAAAAAAACTACCTGAGATGAGATTCTTCTGGCTAAAGGTAAATATTTCAGTAGCTGCCAGTTTCTCTTTGTTGTCTATTAAGGGATCACACAGTAACTAAATCAGTTGTGATCACGTGTGCTGTAGATATCTTAAGCTCAGTAAGGTGAATCTTACCCTCAAGGTCTTTTCAACTTTGACAAAATTATGTGACAAGCAGCCTCATTTTACAAAACTGTCTACAGATTTTGGAAGTCTTCTCTACTGTAAGCCAAACTCAGATCATGGACTGCCAAGTGAGGTCACTTACTCCATTGCTTTTCCAAGAAAAATCAAATGCACCATAGCCATTTCTGTCTGACATTCATCTAATCTATCTTAAAAATTATGAAATATTGCAAACTACATCTCCAGGTTTTACTAGAAGATTTTACTGAGCATCTAGCCACAACTGACTTCTAGTGCTTAATCTTGTGTTCACATTATGGAGCAGAAAATGTAAGTATTTTTTGACTCAAACGCAGTAATTTTCTAGTAGCCACAGTCAAATGAAAATAAGAAACAGCCTTTTGCAACAAACTTCACACTGCTCTTTCTGGGGAAAAATGTAAGGCTTTTTTTCCAGCATCTTTAATATATATAACTCAATGATACAAAATAAACCTTGCAACTCAGAATCAGACTGGATGTGGAGACTTATTATATGGATGATCTAGTTTCTTTTGTTGATTTATGGAATCTTTTGCAAAACCTATACCATACGTAGATTGTTTGCTTTTTGTAATCTCTTTCTATATTCAGTTGATACTCATGAATAACGACTACTGTAAAGCTAAGTGTCACCCTTGTATCTAGAATGATAGAATCATGGAATAGTTTGGGTTGGGGGAGAATATAGAGATTATTTAGTTTCAACCCACCTGCCACTAGACCAGGTTGTGCAAAGCCCCATCCAACGTCATCTGGAACACATCCAGTGATGAAGCATCCACAGCTTCCCTGGACAACATGTTCCACTGTCTCACCACTCTCACAGCAAAGAACTTCTTCCTTATTTCTAATCTAAATCTGCCCTCTTCCAGTTTGAAGCCATTAGCCCTTGTCCTATCAGTACAAGCACTTGTAAAAAGTACCTCCCCAGCTTTCTTGTAGGCCCCCTTCAAATACTGGAAGGCTGCAGTAAGGTCACTATCTCTTATCTGGAGACCTTTACTAAGAGTTGGAGACTCATATTCCAAAAAAGGTTAGGAAGCTAATGCCACTCTCTATTGCTGCCGTGGAAAATTCCAACAACCATCAGGTCCTGGGTTGTCCTCTTCAGACCAATGTAGATTAGATTAGTAAATTAATTAAATATAACATCATTGATGGGTAGGAGAGATTGCATGAAATAAGTAAATGAAAAAGACAAAATAATCAACTCCTTCTTTCATCTGTCTAATAGACTAGACACCTAGCTACACAGAGCTGTGAGTCCTTATCTCCCCATATGGCCAATGTCCCGAGGAAGCCACAATGCCCGAGTTAGACATACGTCCCAGTGCAAATGCATAATTTTCTCAACTGGGTCACATGAATAATAACGGAGACTGGTCTTATTTCAGTTTTATACTGTTTTCAATCTGATGTTATTTCAGCATGAAATGGCTGTGATCACTGGCATCCACCTAGCCTTGTAACTCCTTACAGCAGAAGTGGAAATCACACCATATGTCAGGGCTGTGCTTCAGAAGGTTTCGGAGTCTGCCATTTGGCTTGGAGATTTTCAGTTGCCCTTGGTTTGGACTCAAGCTGCAGTTCTTATAAAGCAAATCACTAAAAGAAAAATCCCTTCTCATTTCAATCCCATAAATAAATGGCCTTTTCTTATTGTAAAAATTTCCTCCCTAAATGAGGAAAGGTTTAACTGTATTCCATATTGTTATTCTTTCCATGAGAAGAAATGGGCATCCTCCACTTCTAGCTTGTCCTGAATTATTCATGACAAAGAAAACCTGCTAAAACAGAAAAGAGCAGCCTCCTTTAAAGAATAAGAAAGTTGTCAACACTTAGGCCTTCACAAGCTCAGAGAGAGAGCTGATGCCTCACACATTCATGGAAATGAAGATGTTAATGAAGAAACAGGGCAGGGAGTGAGAAAGAGAAACAAAGAATGTGGTTTCTGGGCCTTTATTTTGTAAATATTTGGACTTGTGCAAATTTGTTAATTGAGGCAATTGATTTTTGCCTGAAAATGGTAGCAATGTCTAATTCATTAAAGCCTAAAATAACATCCTTTGGGCTAAACAGGGTCATTTCATTTGTAACCTTTTAGTGATGTATTAACAATTTGGAAGCATTTCGGTGCATATCTTAAAAAGTGCCACATTAACAGGAACGGGCCTGGAGAAAGAAAGGAAAAAAAAAAAAAAAAGTTGTTACAAACACACACACATGCAAGCGCACCCGCGCGCGCACACACACACACACACAATATACATGGCCTCCAGCCCCTGTCCTTCCTCTTCTGCAGCATTTTAAGGTCTGTGTTTAATATTGCCAAGCCTACTTGAGTGATAAATGCAACTGTATAAAAATTACTTATTACAAGCTGTCATGTTGCCTCACTCACATTGCAAGGCTAGAGGCACTGTACATAAAGCTAGAATCTCCACCTTGACAGCATCGGCAGTGCTGGCTTTAAAATAAAATGCTTTCAGTCATGAATACAAAACATAATTTACCTTTTCATAATACTTCAGTTTGGAAACACTTTGGAAAGCTCATGTTACCATCAAACCTTTACCTGATCTGTGCCAGCAACCAGTTAATTCCAAGTTGTCAATTTACTTCAGTGCTGCTTTCCATCACTTAGCCTTTGAAGAAACATTAAGCTGTTCAAATTGCCATCCCCATATTTTTATTTTTTTTTTTAAAGTTATATTTATCCTCAATTCTTTGGCGGTGAGTAGCTGACACAATAGGATTATTCCAAGCATTAAATTACAATTTGGGAGAGTGCTTGCTTGCTACATTTCTTTTTCAGAAGCCCCCTGACTTGTTGTGTGTTCTTGGCATCAAAAAGAATTCCCTTCTCCCATCCCCTGCTTTTCCCCCCTGCTTTTCCATAGAGTCCAGTTACACAATTCCCCTTGAATTGCTCCTCCCTTCCAACGGCTGGCTGAGATCAGAGGTTTAATTCCTTGCTGTGGTAGCCCAGCCGCCCCTTTTCTCTTGCATTAGTACTGTACTGATGCTTAAACATAAAAGCTCACTGTAAGCTGTGGATGTCAGCGAGATTGAAATTGAAAGTGAAGGTTCCAGGGAGAGTGGCCGGGTAACAACTGATGCGTTGTGACTGTTTTTATAGTTGGTCATGATGCATACAGTATGTGAAGTTCCCATCTGTACTGGTGTCTGCCCACCAGCCACCCTGCCACATTCGCAAAAGTGGCTCCAGCACCGAGCGCTATAGGAACAGAACTGCAGATGCCTCCCTTTAGCCCAAATTTCTTTTGACAATGTTCACATCCAGTTAAGGCCCAAAGTGCCTGTACTTGTCAGGAGGGATAAGGAGTGAAGAAAGTAGTCCCTTTTCGAAAGCGAAACAGAATTGCCAAAGGAAATATTTTCTCTTCTTTCCCCCTCCTTTCCCTCTTCAGCTGCCCCTGCCACTGTAAATCCGCATCCTCCCCCTCCCTCCTCCGCAGACACAATGTCCAGAAAAAGAAGAGGAAAAAAAAAGAGAAAAAAAATAATTAGATTGGCATCTCTGATACAGGACTACAACAATTGTCTTTTTTTTTTTTTTTTTTTTCTCCAGAAATTGGCGGAGAAAGGGAAAGGGGCAAGGAAGAAAGATTTTGGATTTGACAGTACTGACTACAACAGCCCACAGAAGACACATCTTGCCCATGAGCTCTGGGATTCAGCTACAGGGGGATTTGCTGTCCCTCGGGGGTTGCTTAGCGAGGTGACAGGTATGGGTGCACATTTCCTATGCTATTTGAAGCTATTTTGATTCCACCCATACAGATATCATTTCACTGGAAACAGAACCCATTTCCCTTCATGCACTTACCTATTTTTTTTTCCCTCTTTTTCTTAGCTGTAATTCATTGATGAATCATTTAGTGAATAAAGGCAAGGATACTCTTGTGCTCATGACACAGAGTTTATGCTCTTCAGTTTGCTCCAGACATGGGTCTGTGCCTCAGTTTCCATATTTGTAAAGCGGCAAAACAATGCACAACAGTGTCAGTAGAGGGCTCTGAAGATGGGTTCCTCATCCTTCATTGAGAGGTATTCTGGTGACTGATGCATTAGATAGCAAAGCAGGTTTCAGTAGAAAAGCCATTCTAATATATCAAAATAAATAGTTGAATCAAGAAAATGTTGACATTGTCTCTGTACTTATCCTGAAAAGTTGCCTCATCCTAACCCAGCACCCTCACCTGAGGATACCTGATATAAAAGAAACTTCACCCAATAATTCAAAATGAATTGCAAAGATTGTTTCCAATCTAAATTTTTCAAGAAACAAAATCTTCAAGAAGATTTCCACTTCTGTAGACACTCGATCCTAAGGAAAGATGTTAGGAAGACATTTCCTGTTCACACTGGAGTGAAGATATTTTGAGAAAGCTAGGTTCGTAATCTTATCATCTAAACAGCTGAGCCTACTATTAAAAAAAAATATCTTCCTTATATTGGAACACGAATGTATCTGATGTGCTGTTCAGCTATCACCTCTTACCTTTCAGAAACAATTCAATAGGAATTAATTATTAAGAAATAGACCTTTTTCTAGAAATATCCATATATGTTTAAGCACATTAGTAAATTTGAATTGTTTTCCATAGTCTTTTATAGAATCATAGAATTGTCAGGGTTGGCAGGGACCTTAAAGATCATCTAGTTCCAACCTCCCTGCCTTGGGCAGGGACATCTCCCACTAGAGCAGGTTGCTCAGAGCCCCATCCAGCCTGGTCTTAAACATTTCCAAGGATGGGGCTTCCACCACCTCCCTGGGCAACCTGTGCCAGTGTCTCACCACCCTCATGGGGAAGAAATTCT
>WTSP01021723.1:27559-59194 GCA_025331215.1 Actenoides lindsayi | reverse complement strand
GTGAGGGTGACAGAGCACTGGAACAGGCTGCCCAGAGGGGTTGTGGAGTCTCCTTCTCTGGAGACATTTAAAACCTGCCTGGACGCGTTCCTATGTGACCTGCTCTAGGTGGTCCTGCTCTGGCAGGAGGTATTGGACTAGATGATCTTTCGAGGTCCCTTCCAACCCTTAACATTCTGTGATTCTGTGATATATAGAATGCTTTCTTGAATGGTAATTCAGACATACACAGCAGTGAAAAAGCAAAGGGGGTGATTGGAAAAGATAAAGGAAACTTGAAAGTAAAGCAAATTTGGGATTGAACAGTGTTTGAGCTGGATTATTAAAAAATCTGGTGTGAATGAGAAGGGTCTTCTCGTATGATTACGTAGCAGATCAGAAAAGTGCAGGAAGATATCTGTAAAGTCCTGACAGTATTTTTTTGAACTTAATTCTGGTGGAGTTATTCCTGTGGAACCACTGGTGTATTCCTGTTGTTGGGTATATAGTTCTTTTCTTGCTGTACAGATTACACACAGTCATTTACTCTACTTTTTTCTTTCTTTTTGTCTATATCTTACAAGAAGAAAGTGTGGATTTTCCGTCAGAATTCCATGAAAAACGATGTCTTCTGAGATTCTTACAAGCAACTTCAGTTGACAATAAATACTGATTACAGAGGGAATTATAACCTCACAGAAGCAGGATGTATATGGTTTTCTCTTGACTGGATTCTTTGCAGGCTAAATATCATGGTTCCCCTCTTGGAGAGGACTAAAATTTAGCCCCTTCTTGTTTTATCAAAGCAGACTGCTTTTCACAGCTGTTTGGACATTATATAAATCTGTTCAAGAATCCTGTAATGTTCATACACTTTTCTGTGTTACTGGTTTGTGTTTGCAGCAGTCTTGACAACCTGTCCTTCCTTCTGAGTGCATGCCAAAAATCCTGCTCTTTTCTGTATTTTCATAGGAGATGGTGAGCTCTATACTTTTGGAGAACCCGAGAATGGGAAATTGGGTTTATTGCCTGAACAGCTGAAGAACAACAGAGTCCCACAGCCTGTACTGGGAATTATGGAAAAGGTTAATAAGGTTGCTTGTGGTGGAGAACACACGGTGGTGCTGACAGGTATGCAATTTAACTAGATCTTTTTTTTTTTCTTTTCATCCCAGTAACTTAATTGGTAAACTCAGTTTACTTGAAAGAATGTTTACCCACTGAAATGTAAGATGCTGTAGTGATTCTAACTGGAACACCCTTGTAGATCAAGGAGGTAGAAATGCATGTAACAGTTAACCTAAGTGCAGGCCCGTGCTGTGCTGCACATAAAGCTCGACGTGCAAGCTTGTGCTGCACGTATGCCTTGGCTACAGGGTAAACTTTGCCAGCTAATTGTAACAGAAGAGCTTGCAGGCATCTCCTGCTTTGTACCACTGGTTGTGCCACTTGTGTGTCCCTGCCTTTAAAACTTCAGCAGAAGCTTCCTATGGGAATGACCTTTTAATTTGATAGTATAAATGATGAATAGAGTTGTTTTGCATATAAGAAAATCTCACAAGTGCTCAAATGACCAAAATGGAGTGACCTTCCAGGGCTGGGATCTGCACAGCAGAGACCTGTTCAATTCCACACAGCTCAGGATTCCCAGCATCTGCAGGGATGTAAGATTATTGATACTATCTTCTTTTTCCTTATAGTCTTAGCTTAAAAAAATAGCATTTTAAGACATAGAGAGTCTGAGTGCCTTTCTTATTGGTACTGTAAAAAGCCAGCACCTCCTAGGGCAACATGGATTATTGATATTTCTTTCTTCTAAGGAACTTGAAAGTAATATTAGCATGAGGGGGGAAATTTCAGAGGAAAGCTTCCATTCTATAGTTAATTTAAATGACCTTGAATATTTAGGAAAGTGTTTAGCAACTCACTTTTCAAGTAGCTCTCTGTTCACAATGAGGAAGATGCACAATCTACTGGATGCCAAAGTAGATGAAATATCTCCTGTTTTGATACAGAATTTGCCTGTGACTTTGAATGGAATTTTAGCATACATATAAAATTAGTACAGATGTAGACATTCAAAATATTGTACAAATTATAAAAATCAACAAAAACAACAAGGTTGCATATATGGTACTTGGAAGATACTGGAATATACTGCTGTCTTATTAAATAATTGTGTACCAGTTAGCTTTTCAAAGACATATATGCAAAGCATTGCTAGCTATTTTTTTTTTCCCTAAGTTCTATCCTGAACTACCAGTAGTAGTATAGCAGCAGGAAAGGAAAATTGTCTTTGCCCACAGATGATGTAAAAAAGTATCAGTTTTGGCTTGTAATGAATTCCACAGATGTATAATCTGCCTGTAATTAATCTCCTACCAAAATGCAAAAGCTATAGAAACAAGGAGGATGTATTTATAAATCTGTATTTTGAAAGTGCTAAATAGTCATCTCTTGTCAATCTGGTGGCATGCCTTCAAGGTTATGTGACCAACATTTCTAAAATAGAAACTGATAATCTCACAAAGGGAAATTGTAATATGATGTGGTATCATACTGCAAGCGACTGGGAGAGTAAAGGTGGAAGCGGTGTGCTGGGAAAGGTTATGTGTAATGAGGAGCCAAGTTGCAAGATGGTAGGTAGGCTAAAACTATGAAGAGGAAATAACAGTAGCCAATCCAGGAAATAATGCAGGCATTTGTCTACATTTCAATGCCTTTGTGTCTCTTCTTCCACCAACATAGAGTCTTACCCTGGCAATATTCTATGTCATAAAAGGAATTTCTTTACATGAAATCAGATTATCATTATTAGGAGAAAAATTATCATAAATTTGGGGCCAGCAAAAATATAAATCATAACATTTTTTTATGGATTATAAAGTGAAATTCTGCAGAAATAATTTGATTATCATTATTGATTTTTTTTTTTAACCATAAATCTGAAGCCAACCAATAGATATTTTGTTTTAATGGTATTTCATCTGATAAAATTTCACTATAACAAATAACTGTTATAAAGACTTGGTAGGAAGATGTAGACCTGCGTGGCATCATCATTACAGTGAAGTCTCTACAAGAGCTAGAACAAAGAGGCAAAATGTAAATACCCAAAACCAAATACAGTGAAGAAAACACAATAGTAAGTCAGTGTCTTAGCATGTGAGATTTACTTGCCTGTTGACACAGATTTTGTAGTAGAAGGTAAATAAGAAATTCAGTGCTGGCTTAGCTGGCAGTTGGTGATCAAAGAGAAGTGAAAGACAATATTTGGGCACTGTAAATATTTTAAAAGTGAGTATAACATACATGCATTACAAACTCTGCACCATAAACTTAACTTGAAACCACTACTGAAGTGTATATTGCATCTTGAGATGAAGTGGATTGACCACAAATTGAGAATTCTGATGGGCGATGTATCTTTAAAGAGGATCAGAAACATTTGTAATTCTTTTAAGGTCATTTTCCTAAATTAAGAAAATAGTACAATTTTGAAGAAATTCTGAATTTTACGTACTCTGTGAAAATGAGTGCTGCTTGGCTTTAGCAACACAATATCTACTGATGCAGTTTTCATCTTTTCAGAGTCTTTCCAGTTTTTCAGGGTGTGTCATTTAAGTCTTAAGAAGTGAATGTCTGACTGTTGTATACTGCCTTGTTTCATCTGTCTCATTAAACATAGGAATAGGATAGGAGAGGATGTCATATGGAGAATGGTTGGACATCTTGGCTCATTTCTTGTCATCAGTTTTACTTAGGGTTTATTGAATTAGAAGAAAGCATAATCCAGTTATCTTACTGAGTACAAGGCAAGTTTCTTCCTGACTCTCATACATAATTAGTCTATTCCAAAGCACTTCATTTAATTTCTTTTTTATGACTGTCTTATCTGTTCTGTTGGCAATTTTGTATGGTTAGAACCACTGTTATCTGAGTTATTAAATCAAGCTACTGTTTGGAATCTCTCCACCAAGTATCAGAGTGAATGATAGAAAGTATATATTAAAAGATTTAATGTTTTTGCTCTGAAACTCTGAAGTGGGAAAATCAGGTTTTTTTCTAGAGAACAAAAAAAATGAACTGTTGAGAGCAATGATTTGGGGAAAAAAACCCAAACCAACTTTTTAAAGAAAAAGGGGTTTAGAAATGTTGAATATGGTATTAGAAACCGTCTTCTTTACAAGTCTTATTGTTACTTCTACCTTTAATATTTGCAGTTCTAGAGAACAGACCTAATTGCAGTTAAAAATTCTATCGTGCAAAAGCTTTCTCTCACTGTAGCAGCACAAACCTACTCATTTCATGACAGTCTTTTCAGCCAGTTCAAGAAGATCATATCCTCATCCCAGATGACTTCTCTCAGACTAAAAAAAAAAATGCATGCACTACCCCCAATTCTTGCAAATGCTTCCTATTGAAAATGGAAGCTGTTGGTATCACTTTCAAAAACATGTAAGAGAGAACAATCTCAGTTTGTGTACTTTCTCAATAAAGCTTTTTAAAAGATTGAATAAGAGTAACTTGTGAATGTAGAAATTGGAGAAGAAGAAACAGGTGATTGGGATTGGCTTTACTATCTCCCAGGTTTTTTTCAGAGGACAACAGCTCCTCTGGGAATAATCCTGTCTATAAAATGATATATTACCTCCCTTTATTCTCTGAAAGGAGTGAAAGCAAAGATATCTCTACAAAGGAAACTGAAGCAATCCTTCAAGAATAGATCATTTGACATAATACGGCACATTAGAGTGTTAGTTTGTAAAATGTTGGATTTTTCATCTTCTGTCTCAAGGTCTTATAAAAAGAAAAGAATGTCAAGATACCCTTTTGAAAGAGGATGAAAAGGATGAAAAAGCTCTACCTTTTCATGTCAGAACTGACTGTTCAAACCACATAGGATTATCGATTTTTCAAACCATTCTTAAATATGTATACTATTTATACTGAAATCCCCAAATCCAATTACTAGCTCTGTAAAACTGAGTATTGTGTTGACAGCTGATTTTTACAGTAAAATTTTTCAGCATAAGCTGTTTAAAAATAAAGCTATTGTGAGAATGAATAGCCCACTGTCCTAATAGTAATAGTAGTAGTAGTAATAGTACTAATACAATACAATAAAAATAATAAAGATAGACAAATCCATGTGGAGAGATGTAAGCATACTTATCCATTTCTGTTTTTCTTCTGTGGATTTTTAAATTTGTCTGTAGCCTTAAATACATAGCAAGGAATGCATGAATCTTGAAAACACTCTTGGAACTCACTCAGTTCTTTCAGCAAATAGCATCTATTAAAAAAAAAAATCTGAAAGCTATATAGATTTTTTGCCTATGACTGTTTTGTTTATACTGACAACAACCGTGGAGATTAACAAACTGTTATGTACTCCAGAAAATGCCTGCAAAGGTGGAAGATACACAGCTATAGGGAAATGTCCCTATATTTCCAAAAAATAAAATGTAGGAAGTAAAGAAGCAGTCCCATCACTCTAGTGCTGAAATTCACTTCGAAGAGTGAAGCCGTTGGCTTCTGTGCAAGCTCTGAAACTTTTTCTCTTCATCCTTTAAGGGCCATTCTCATGGGCTGATTGCTGTGGAGGCAGCAGTTCCTTTCTCAAGGCCAAGACAGGACTTGTATTCTTTCTTTCCTGGGCGCTGTTAATATGGCTGAGCCTTTCTTGTGCTTCACCAACACATTGGAGACGGTGATGCTTCCCTCCTGCTGCTGCGGCCATATGTCTTTCTTCAACCCTTCACAGAATCACAGAATGGTAGGGGTTGGAAGGGACCTCTGGAAATCATCTAGTCCAAGCCTCCTGCCAAGGCAGGTTCACCTAGAGAAGGTCACACAGGAACCCTTATACTGACTGAGGACAGTAAGAAGGTGACATATATTATGACATTATATCCCCTTTTGGATTCATGCTGTGGGCAAATTCATTTACAAATTCAAGTTCAGAATGTGATAAAATTGACAGAGGTGAATTTCATCAAAGTCTGTGAGAAAATGTTTTTTTCTGTGTTTTTATAAAGACAGATTGGAGGAAATACCTCATTTCTGCTAAATGAAATTATTACTGAGGTTTGGCTTCAGTTCTGCACCAGAACAGTCAATCGTTAAGAAAGGTGCAAGGTTTTTGTGTTCCTGTGCCTTGATAATTGACTAATAAGGAAATTTAGGAGAAGCAAACCTTAGGTGCCCCTGGTCTATATTTCTTCAGTAGAAGAAATCATTCTTCTTATAAAGGCATTCAGAGGTTGGGGATTGACCTGTTATCCTCTTTGTTAGTAGGAACAGAGGAAAGAAAATAGTTTCCTATACTTTTAAAGTTAGCATTTGAGAATATCTCCCTGTAAACACAAATGCAAAAAGCATTGCATGTTTCAAGCTGGGATTAAAGATAATGTGAAGAAAGTCCACCTTCACTCTGATAACTATGTTAATCCGATAAAGCCATGTAATTTGAAAATGACAAGATCTGCCAGTTACCAAAGAAATGTTAAGACAAATGCCATCCTTCTAAACAGGATTTATGGAGTCAGCCATCCTGAGAAAGTCATTTACTAAAATGAAGGTGAGACTTTGGCTCACTCAGAGGAAGCTCCCATCTTTCAGTATAGTTTCTTGATTCTTATGCAGAAAGTGTAAATGTTACAGAAAATTTCTTACTTCCTGTTTTACTTGAAGGTGTAGTTTTCTTGTGCTGAAATTTCCAGCAGAGGGAGCTTTACTATTACATGTGAGAAAAAACCAGCTTGACTTACTATTTTTCATCTGTAATCTGAAGATGTGTGAGACCATTGGGGTTTTTTAATGCTGTGTATTCATGACATCTTAATATGAAACAATTTTAAAGGGTGAGAAAAGGCAAACCCTTTCCTAGAAAGAATATTTATATGTGTAGTGTTAACAGTATTTCATCATGGTTCCTTTGAAATCAGGAAGTTCAATAAAGTTAGTAGGTGTACTATGGTAGTAACATGGAATATAGTCTATGTTTTCTATTTCCCTGGTGGTAGTAAAGGATTGCTTTGACAGAATGGTAACATAATTTGTTCTTAATATTTATTCAGTTTGTGGCTGTTCTGAGAATTTGGTTGCACAGTATAAACTGCTTGTACTACTACTTGTAGTATAAACTACACCCATTCCTCTCTTGCTTTTGAAGGCAGTGAGATTTTTCAACTGATGGCATCTGTGCAGGTGCTCCATGTTCACAACAAAGATGTAACGATATGTTGCTTCCCAGTTGCTGTTGCTTTTGCTTGGCATAGTATATTTTTTGTCCTTCCCAATCTTTCCCAGCTTTTCGTAACAATTTTGCAAGTTCTTTAAGTAATGCTTTTCTAGCTTTTCCTTTACTGCCTACATGCAGAAGGAAAAGGGTCAGGGAATAAAAATATAAGAAAACTGTTCTTTTTCTCCCAAAAAACACAGTCTTTGAATTTCCCTTTTCAAGTGTGACCTCATCAAGATTTCCAAGCTTCACAGTCTTCTCCTATTGTGATGGAGTGCCAGGAATAGACACACCAAGAATCTTTATTGCTTTGGAGAAGCTCTTATTCTTTTTCCTGGCACAAACAGTCCATTAAATGGTCAAAATATAAACGTGGAAAGATAATTATTCTGTCACAAGATAACACAATTATAGTATTCTCTGTATTTAATGCAGGACTGATTTGGTAGCTGAACAGAATATTGAAACCTATTCTGTTACTGTTCCAGTCTCTTCTTACACACAAATTAGTATTGGTATAAAGAGATCTAGTCTATTAAATATAGGGTCATACGGTGTACATGCAGGTAACTAGAAATGAAGATGAGACTATTGCACTTGAAAATGGACATACATGTAAACATTGTGGTCTCCCATAAATTTTTTGTTAGCTGATATTTTGTGTACATGTGATCAATGTATTATTTTGCAGTTATGGTAGAAAATATATTGCATATTGAACCATTCAAAATTCTTTTCTGTATGTATTTTAGTGCTTTGTTTCCTGTTGGTTTTTTTTCTTTTTTTTTTCATATTTTGCTATTAATTGATAAATGTAATTGATTAGTTGGTATATTTTATAATTGATAAAGCATAGCTTTTTTGGTGTTGATGTCATTTGAGTTCCATCTGGATAACAGAAGGCAGGTTATATTATATATATTTCAGCAATTTGTTAACTTTGCCTGTACAATTTCAGAGACAGATGTGTATACTTTTGGACTTGGACAATACGGGCAGCTGGGACATGGTACTTTTCTCTTTGAAACTTCAGTACCGAAGTCTGTGAAACACTTGAGGAGGCATAAAATATGTAATATTACATGTGGGGAAAATCATACTGCTGTAATAGCAGGTATGTGAGTGAAAAATTCTTAAATGCACTTCTGTTGACTCTCTATTACACTATAAAAGCTTTCTTTATAAAATGAGCAGTAGTAGAAGACATATGCAAACTTACTAGTTCTAAAGGTTAAGTGAGCTAGTGAGAATGCCAGATGCAACATTAGGAATTTCTGATTTGCATCTGTGCCATGAATAGATCTGTACCTGGTATCTCCTGGGGAATTACAACGTCATAATTGTGGCCTGCTAACAAGTATTCCTGTTTAGAAGCCTTTGCTTTCCTATACAATTTCAAGTTTATTATTTGTTGTTGGGGTGGTTGTTTTGGTTTTTTTTACGAATTGCCTACATCAACTCTCATCTTAGACAGTACTTTGTCTGAAAATATAAATATTTTTGTTTGTATTCATCTGTTGAAAATCTAAAAATAATTGTTCAAGTTTTGCTTTTGGAAGGAATATATTCCTTACTTGCATGGCCTGTTACTTTGTTTGCAATGGTTTTGTCCTGGTTTTGTATTGAATCTTTGTAATTAATAACATCTTTTTTTTTTCCACATACAGAGAATGGCCTCATGTTTACTTTTGGAGATGGGCGACATGGCAAGTTAGGCCTTGGAGAAGAGAATTTTACAAATCAGTTTGATCCCACTCTGTGTTACAATTTCTTGAGGTTCACAGTCCTTTTGGTAACACTGACTTAGACTACATATATGGACTGATTTTTAGGGTGTTATTCAGTGGTGTTATTCTATAGTGTTTTGGTCTGTGTAGCCTATAAAATTAAATATTTCTTGCTTTTAGATTTTTGGCAATAGGGGGAAGCTAATGTCTGTTCTGAAAACATCAGAATGTCATTTTTTTTAATTTTAATGGTTATTTGTACAGTCGGATATTTTTAAACAGGAAAATTTGAGGTGTTGCTTTTTTGAATCCAAATTGCATGAGAAGGCAGAAATACTGTTTTCTTTTACGGGTATTGTTTCCATCTATTTCTTGGGTTCAACTTGGAGTTAAGGAAATTTTATCAGAAGTGGTAAGGGTTTTAAACTTTTAAAAAGTGAAGTCTCTGATTGTTATGTAATGATACATTGTCTGTTGGAGAGTGTAGGACTTGCTTTAGAATTTGAGTATTTTGTGATAAAATGTCTAGGTTTATGTCACTGAAGCTACTAGTATCTCCCAGATTTGACATGCTTTAAAATAATTAGCTCAAATCCCTTGAAAATCATTGGAAATATCTTTGCTTCCTTCTATATCAATAATTTGATAGACATATGTTGTGTTCTGTTCAATGTAAATATAATACATTTAGGTAAGAAGAAATGAGCAGAAGTCACTAATCATCAATAAATATAATTAAATACTTTTATCTTGCTAACATCGTTTAATAGATAAATTTAACTTTTATTTACTTTTATTATTTTTTTCTTATAATCTAAGCCCCTAGACATGATTGTAAGAAAATGGGATCCTTATATTGTTACTTGGAAATGAAATAACCAGACTTTTTTTGGTGCTGTAGGTTGCTTGTGGTGGTTGTCACATGCTAGTTTTCGCTGCTCCAAGACCTAAAGGATCAGAAGAAGTACTCTTAGAAGATTTATATGAGAGCCGTTTGACTGCTACTATTTCAAAAATGAGTGGTGACTTACTACTAACAAACACCTTACAGCTAACATCAGCACGAATGCGACGTCGAGAGCGGGTAAATGCAGAGCTGTTTAGAGTTGCCATACTTCTTTTAGGAAACAAAATCACTTTTAAAGCTAAAATCACAGCATATACCCAGGAGAGAAATATATCTCCTTAAAAAAGGTGTTTCATTTTAATGTATTAGAAGAAGAATGAATATCAACCCTGTTCCAAAAATTGATGCATATAAAATATAGGTATTGGTCAGATTTTACTTGTTTATTTCTATGAAGAAGACTCAAATTGATTTTGGTTTTGGTTTTGTTTTTTTAATTCTAAAATGTAGAGCCTGTTCATCTGCATTTTCTAAAGCATCTTAGAAATATTTTTTAGAAAGAACAGGAACTTGACTCTTTTTGTTGTTCCCTCTTGAGTCCTTGAAAATTAATAATTGAATATTAATTAAGTTCATAGCTTATAAAATACCAAAGGAGAAAGTTCTACCGTCAACTTAAAATGGTCCTTAAGATCCTGTAGCTACCTAAATAGTGATTTCTTCTCCTTTATCTCCCCTACACATTCCACGTGATTTCCTTGAACAGCACAATGAGTTGAATCATTTCTCTTACCTGTCTGAAAAGTAACTCGACCACAAAACCACATTTATTTTCTAAAAATATATTGATGTTGTGGATTAAATGCCTCAGTGTTATTTGAGAGACTAGTATTTTCATTTTAAGTAAAAAACAATGTTCTTTTTTTCTTTTGTCTGTATTTTAAGACCACTTGAGATTATTGGGTAGAAACAACCTAATATATCCCGTTATATACCCCTCCACTTTTTAGGACTATTAATAATTAAAATAGTAAAGAAACTTTTTTTATGCTTTGTATACCAAGTTACAACACTATCATCAGCTAAAAGAAAACACTGCTGTTCAGTATGAGAGGTTGCTTAGATTTTATTCTTCTACTCTTATTCTCAATATATATTTTTTTTTGTCTCCTAAAGGAAAAGTCACCAGAACAGTTTATTCGAATGGCACAAACTCTGCCTCCGCTGAGAGAAAGCTTCTTAAAATCTTCGTTGCCTGTGACTAGCAACACCAGCCCGCTCTGTTTTTCTGCAAAAAGTGTTCCTAAAGCTGAACCCCTGAAGGATAGAGACCATGAAAAAGGTGAAGTGTCCTCACATCTTGCTGCTGTTTTCTGATGATTATGTAGTTTGGCTCTCATCATTCATAAACAAATGCCTGGTTTGAATACGGAAGGTTTAAGTTCAGTCTTACCTCAAGAGGATCTGGCAGCATATAGACATGAAAACTGATAAATGTATATATATATACAAGAAGTTGCCTCATGCTTTTCACGTTTGGAAAACTTGATTAAAGGTTTTAAGGATGATTGAGTGAAAGAAAAACAATTTCTAAATTGCACCTTTAGTTCCTCAAGCCTGTAGAAATGGGACTTCACAAAAATACTAGATTGTTAACCACTTTCTCCATTTTCACAAAAACTAAAAAGAAAAAAAAATTATTAGGAACAATTTTAAAGACACAGGAAGGCCTATAAGAGACCTTGTGTAAGAAAAGAGGTCTGCTGATTCTTACAGGATCTTCTTCACTTGGAAATGCAGAAGTACTCTTCAGTCTCTGTTACCTAAGACAAGGATTCACAATATCCTAGCTAATGCAAAAACCTGGACAACAATGGTACTGACACAGCATTGGACTTACACAGATTCTCTAGAGTAGTTCTGGACTTAGCTGGGTTCCTGGGTGTGCATGATTTTGTGGGAAGAGAAATGCTGAAGAGTGCAGAATTCAGTGCTTCTGTGTTAAAGTTAGCTCAGATTTATTGGACAGTCAAAACGAATTTGTAAGTAATTAATTCAGTTAGAATTAAGATGATTATTTGTAAAGCTGCTGGGATGCCCATTATCATTTCTGGTTCCAGTAAAGCAGTATGAAGTTTCAATTGCCTTTAGAGTCTTCTGGGGCTTAAAACATTAGGTTTTGTGCCATATGAAACTGGTCATACACCTGATGAGCTTAAGGTGAACCTGAAAATAATACAGGTACATTTTTTTGTGATGCTGCACTGGAGTTAAACTCATTGTCTCTCTCTGTTACACAGATAATGTGCAGTGTAGATAGTATGACTGCGGCTAACTTAGCCTAATTGGTACACTATTATTAAATATTATTAAATTATCCAAAAGAAGCTTTTTCCCATTTATGCTTTGAAAACATGCAAAAATGGTCAGAGACATAGAGTTCATTGAGGCTAGATTGCTGAGCTACCTGTAAAGTTACTACTGATGAAAAAGAAGTGGAAGTGTTTCTGTTGTGTCTTAGTTTTGGGGGAATGAGGAATCTCAGGACTTCAGTCTTATGTCAGTAAAATAGAGATAATATCTATTTTATAAGAGTGGAGTGTTCTGTCTGCTGTATATTGCTTATTCCTAGGGTATTTGTTTACTTCCCCTTATTTTACCTTGAAGAAAAGAATCGTCAGAAAGATAAACCTGGTGAAGGCTCTGCAGAAGAATATTCAGATAATGAAAATAATGACAGAAATCTTGGAGATTCAACTGACATCCTAAATATGGTAATATATTCTACGAATGAATCTGTGATTCAATCATTTTTATACAGGGAAAAATGAAGCAGCTATATAATTTTTCAAGTTCTGGTACAGAACTCCTGTCTGGCCCAGGACATGGCAGCAGGAAGTACTGATATGCTGTTAAATGAGAATGCACTGCATATCATCATTATCCAGTGCTAATGTTTGTTTTCATTTTCCAAGTAATATTGTAATACGAGATTGAAACAATCCAAGTAGTGCAGCCCCTCCCCACCTTTTAGCTCTGGATATCAGAAAGAAAAGGAGAAGGTCACTGGATACTGTACAGTGTTGTCTATCTCTGACCTTCCTCTTCTTGATGATTTCCAAGAGACAGATTTGCAGGAAATGAAGCAGAGAGCTGTCTTTTTCTGTCCTGAGAAGAGCTTTTTTAGTACAGGTGGATCATATTAAAGGGAAGATGAAAATGCAGACATTTTGATTTTTTTTGGTGATCCCCAAGCATGTTCCTACGTAATTCTTTTATTTTAAAAGTATGTTCACCTTATCATTTGTACACCTTTTGAAAACATTCTGTTCTTTTGGTAGACAAGGCACATCCTGGCCTAATGCAATGCACTGGAAAGAGTGTTGGCTTTTTTTTTGTTTTGGTTTGGTTTTAATTGGATTTCAATGGAATGGAAACAAATGAGCAGCTCAGTGTGGACTCCGCTCACAGTATGTTGTCATTTATGCTGGAGGGATTGCACATTTTACAGGAATTATTACTTGTTTGTATTTAGCAGTATTTAGTAATTGAACAATCTGTTATCTGTGCATACTATTTATTTACCAATTATAAAACTTTATTTCCATTTAAAAGAAAAATAATGTGACCTTCATTAATTTAGTGAGGCTTTATAACGTATTGCACATTTCATGTACTAGACTTCCTTCTCCTTTTTTGTTTTTGTACTCTTTGTGAATCAATCTTAAAACATTTATCAGAATGAAACAGTACATTTGAAAAATTGGGAAAACTTGTCAAAATGCAAAGAAAAATAATTGCTCTTCTTGAATCTGAATGAAAATAATCTGTTACAACATAGTTGTTTCGGTTTTTCTAAACTGTGGCAATATACATCTTACTGACAAGCATGACAAGAGGTTAAAAACCTTTAATATCACATCAATGATACAAATGCTTGGGATTCAGAAACCAGGACTGACCGTGCTCTCCGTGCTGAAAAAGCATATGGTGGTTAAACCATAAGCAGTTAATGAACAGAAGCAGAGAACATTATCTTGTCATTTGGAGTATATGGGAAGGGGTGACCTAAATCTCACCATACTTGCTGACCTAGTAGTATTCTACACTGCCTTGCCTTTTGGTTGTTTGGTTTGGTTTTTTTGTTGGTTTTTTGGTTGGTTTTCTTTCTTTACATGGAAGAGATAAAGGCATTAGATTCCAGTGAAAATTTCTGCTATGTAATGTTTCTTTGAACATCTTCTTTCAAAGCTGTGGTATCAAACTGTATGTTAACTTGAATATTGTGATAAGGGAGTAAGGTGTTACCTTTGTAGCCACAACTTCACAGTGAGTGAAAGGTGGATCTAAAATATGCTTGTGGACTGTAAGAGAGGGCATGTAGTTCTCAGTCTACAGTTTAGATGTTGACATCTAAGCTTGTTACCACTCTTTATAAACAATAAACGAGGCAGTGAAACAGGTGAGTTAAGTGATCATACAAATTTGCTTGTTCTTATTTTTTTTATTATTATTATTTTCTTGTTCATATAATAGTTCTGTTTAGTAGAACTGGGCTCTGATGCTGTTTTCCCTATTATATTTATTTTTTAATAGAGATCTTTTTTTTTTTTTTGCAGACACATGCAATGAAATTGAATCCCAGCGACCAGTCCTTAAAATTATCACCACTCCAAAAACAAAAGGTACTGTAACTAGTTGTATATATGTGTACTTATACTGATATTTAAAAGATGTAGAATTCTTGTATTATCCATGTTTTTTATTGTTTTGCTTAGAGTTTTAAAAAAGCTAAGCAAATTTTATAGGCCTCTTGCTAATTTTCTAACTATCCACGAGGTAAAATTGTAAGAAGCTGACTAAAGTCAGAGAGAATTTGTGTAGGCAATAGAGCTTGTCCTATTCAGCATAGTTTGAGATAAGAGTAAATAATACTTCAGCAGTTTGAGGATCAAGAGACTATCATATCCACTCTGTAAGTTAAACTGATATTGAACATTTCTACTGGTTTGTTGATATTAAAATGTCTTCCCTTACTTTTGGGACACAATGTGAATAAAAATTTCATTTACAGATAATCACCATGGAGAATATTTAAAGGAGCAGTAATACTGGTTTTAACTATGAAATTAAAATACTTCTATATTATCTTTCTATTTCATTCCTAAAGTGATCCCAGTATTTCAGCATTTTGGTATATTTTATTATAAATGTATTTTATATTTTAAAACTTATTATACAGAATTTGTTAAGTAAGTGTAAAATCTAAAGCAGGAAGACAACAGATTTTCAAACTTATTAGAAAGAGCATAGCAGTGAGTGCATCAGATTTCCCAAGGGGAGTAGTGGAGGAAGGTATAAGAGAAGTGTAGGTCTTTCCTTCTGTTGGCACAGCCTCGTGCATTGCACGTGCTGTAGTTTATGGGATGTGATACTGGCTGCACAGTTCTTACTGCTTTCACTTTGCCTGCTTGGATAGTGAAAAAGGTGCAGTAGTACATTTTCCATCTACAGAACGTTACATTCTTCTAATATGTGCACTTGTAAATTCATTTCATGTGAAATATTCTACCTTTTATTCTATCTTTTAGTCCCCTCACACAAATTGTTTCTTTTCTTGTTTGGATGTTTTTGTAGCCTTTTTCTTTTGCTGTCATTTGTCCTTAATGCTTTCCTTCTTTCTTTTTAATTTTCTGCTTCTCATCTGGAATAGAAGAACAATAAAAATGTGAAACTGAAAAGAGATGGTAAGGGTGGGCTGAAAAACAAGGATCCTGATTTCTTGAAGGAGGGCTCAAAATTAGACTCTGGCTCTTTACAAAAGCAGTCTTCACTTTCAGAGTCACAGGGACAAGATTTAGAAAAATGTAGTAACTTTTTAGGGAAACCTGTGGCCAAAAAAAATACAATGACAGGTAAATCTGAGCATGTACAAAGAATCACCACTTTGAAAAGTGGTGTTCAACAAATTACTAGGGATAAATGTAGCTTAGTGAAAAGGGAAGAAGAATTTGGAGAAAATGCTGAATTTGTCAGAGAGGATGTAATTTATAATCTTCCCACTGAAAAACAAATTCTGACTGAAAACACAAATCCTTCCAGTAAAAAGTCAAAAGCTGTTAAATCTAAGCAGTCCCTTAAAATAGAGGTACTTCCTTCTGCATTGAGGGATCAGCCCCAGACTGATTCATTAACTGTACAGAAATACAATCCCTTTGAAAAGCGAGAAAGTCAAAAAGCAATAGAAAGTCAAAACAAAATAAAGGATGTTGTTGAAAAATCTGATAAATGTGAAGGAGTATGCATCAGAGATGGGGAAAGTAAAAAGCAGAGAGGGTTTAAAAAAAGGGATCAAATTTTGAAACAAACAGCTGTAACTATGTCATCATCTTCATCTGAGGAAAGTAGTCATGATTTTGCAAAATACATACTTAGGAGTAGGGAAAAAGAAGAGGACTACTATAAAGGCAGAGAGGTCCAGAAGGCAATGAAAACAGTAGAAAAAGTGGAAGACATGTACTTAGAAAAAGAAGACAGTGAGATTGAGGAGATGCAAGCTACAAACAATGAAAAAGAGTACGTAGAAGAAACTGATATAAAAAACCTGCATGACGAAGATACAAACTCTGAAGCTAAATCTGATGAAGACAGGCAGTTAGAATCTAAGAATGAGGAGGAATCTAATGAGTACGAGAGCGAAGGCAGTGAAAAGAGTGAGAGTGAAAAAGAAAAACTAGATGAAACAGTTGACAGTCAAGGTGAACTTGGGGAGGAAGAAGAAGAAAATGAGTTTAAAAAAGATAGAGATGAAGTTTCAGCAGAAAGAGAGGAACATGAAGAGGAAAATGATAATGAGGAAGAAAATGAAAGAGAGGAATCACAGGCTGAAAGAGACAGTGAGAATGAGCGTGCAGAAGAGATCGAAGAGATTAATCAGGAAGATGTCAGAGAGCAAGGAGATGAGGAAGGCAGGTTGATGGAGGAGGAGGAAGAAACGCTGAGTGAAAGGGAAAAGAAAGATATGGAGGAGGAGGTCGCAAAAGAGAAAAACATTGAAAAAGAAAAGGAGGAATGGGTTAAAGGTGAGGGAAGAGCTGAGAGTGAGGAAGGAGATGAAAATGGTGAGGGGGGGGAAGAAAAAGAGGTAGAGGCAGAAGAGGAAGGAGAAGATGACAAGGAAAATGAAGAAGTAAACAAAGAAAGGGAGAATGAAAAAGACAAAGAGGATGAAGAGGAGGAGTTGGAAGACTCACTGGCAGGGAGGGAAGAAGAAGAGGTATCCAAAGAAGAACAGGAAGAGGAAGATGCAAATAGAAGGACTAAGGAGGTGAGGGAGGATGAAGTGGAAGAAGGAGAAGAGGGTGGGAATGAAGTGGAAGAGGAGAGAGGAGATGAGGAGGAAGAAGAGGAAGGAGCAGAAGCAGAAGGGGAGGAGGAGGAAGAAGATGAAAACAAGGAAGAAGAGGAATGGGAAAATGAAGAAGAGGAAGGTGAAGAAGAAGATGAAGAAGGGGAAGAAGGGGTGGAAGAAGATGAGGGAGTAGGGGAGGAAGAAGAAGATGAGGAAGTTGGGGATGAAGGAGAAGGAGTTGAAGGAGATGAGGGAGAAGAGGCAGAAGAGGGAGAAGCAGAGGAGGAAGAAGAAGAAGAGGACGAAGAAGAGGAAGTGGATGGAGACAAGGAAGAGGGAGGGGAGGAGGAAGAGGAGGCAGAAGAAGGGGAAGAGGGAGGAGAAGAAAAAGATGAAGAGAAAGAGGAGGAAGAAGAAGGGGAAGAGGGAGAAGAAGAAAAAGATGAAGAGGAGGAACAAGGGGATGAGGGAGAAGGGGAAGAAGGAGAAGAGGAGGAAGGGGATGTAGAAGAAGAGGAAGAGGAGGATGAGGGAGAGGAGGAAGAAGGAGAGGAAGAGGACAAAGCAAAAGGTAAAAGAAAAAATTATACTAATACACTTCCACAAAAGAAAAGGAAAACCAGGAAGCCAGAGAAGACAGAAACTATTGCATTACCAAACAGCTCTAAACAAAAAATAAAGTCTAAACAACATGTAGCAAATGGTTTACATAATTCAGAACAATTTTGGAACAATGTGCTACCTCATTATTTAACACTAAAGTAGATTACACTACTGGAGATGCATTTTAAACCTATGCAAGAAAATTTGGAACTATGGTACACTGATTTAAAAAAAATAAATGTAGTCAAAATATATTATTATGTATATACTTTAAGTGCCAATTTCTTGAAAAAGACTGAAAA
Source organism: Actenoides lindsayi (assembly GCA_025331215.1). Classification (NCBI taxonomy): domain Eukaryota; kingdom Metazoa; phylum Chordata; class Aves; order Coraciiformes; family Alcedinidae; genus Actenoides; species Actenoides lindsayi. Next base: position 41,139 of record WTSP01021723.1, on the reverse strand, counting down.
AATGTTTATATTTGGGAAGCTTTTATGAGATAAATCATATAAATTGTTGATACAGTCATTTAAACAATCATCTTTATCATGTATGGCACTAATTTAAAAAACATTGCTGAGGAGGCAAAATGTGTTTGTCTCAATTGAATTATAATGTCATGCTGACAACATGAATTATACATTGTAACAGTATAATCTTCTTTGCCTTTGAATCAGATTTCTTGAAGTAATATGTCAATTTTAGTAGCAGGATAGCTTACTCGTTAATGTGCCTTATGTGAAAGGAGTGTCAGTAAATTATCAAAGATATGTATTTTTTAATTTTGATATCACTCCATATTCATTCCCCCTGCTTTTCTTCTGTTTGTGTATTGGTAAAAACTTTGAGTACTCAGCATAAGTTAAAGAAAAGACAAATTGCCAAATTTACATGGGTCGTTAGATGTGGGAGGTAAATGGCAATGCAGGCCTGGGTAAACAGTGGCCTGGGCTTTTTCAGAGGCCTTAATGTTGTCATCTTCTTTTCGTGTCGGCACACAGTTGTGTGCAAAAAGACAAAAACAAGTCTCAGAATCTGTCCTAGATTACAGCAGAGCCAGAATGCATATGTTAGGGATAATTTTTGACTATCACAGTCGGTGATTAGATATAATGAAGAATTTGAAAATATACACCTGTAAAACATTTTTTACTTGTTTATACAGTGCAATGCACAAACAATTCTATATCTGCCTACAAAAAACTACATTACATTAGTCATCTAACTCTAAAGTTCTCAAGGAGGAGAATATATTTTGTTGCAGTGTGAAGTGTATATATGTTTTCAGGATCAGAGCCTAGGCTTCTCCTTGTTGAAGGAGATTTATGTTTTTCCCTCCTGAAATCACGTCAGTGATCCCTAAAAAAAGGACAATGGAATAAACCAAGAAGCCAGAAATTGGCATGGAAGTCTGAATTCTTTTTGGAAACGACAAAGTATATTAATAACTTTGGAGTTTCCTTAAAATACACAAGCAAATCTTGCAAAATATTTTTGTAAGATATTGCATTACTGTTTCAGCTATTAGTGGTCAAACTGGCAAAAGAAGGGATAGGGAGTCGTCATACAGCATTATTACTTAAATACTGTGCTAATGAGTGGTCTGAGAAATTTTTGTAACCAGAACTCAATATTCACATTCTCTAGAAAAATAATTGTTTAAATCCTATTTGAAAATGAGGACAGGAGAAGAATCAAAATGGGTAAATGTCATTCAATAAAAATGTTAATGGAATCAATACATATGTTGAAATTACAAAATATTTTTAATGTTGTTTTGTAAGATGCTGGCATTAAACTATCTTTGACACAATGTCTCCAGAATTTGTTTTCTAAAAAAGCTGTAGTAGATCAGTAGTTTGCCAGTAGATTCTAGTCCATTCCTATCCTTCCTGCCTCAGTCACCCCTTCCATAGACTGCATTTGAAGGTAAGATCACTTTGAGTCATGTGCTGTGCCTAGCTATAACAAAATGTTAGTCTAGTGACTGTATTTTGTCCTTGCAAAATTTGTTTCAAGCTTTGGGATTTTCTGGAATACATTGTCTTGACATCAGCATGTGTAAGTCTTTGGAAAAGGGTAAGTATCCTCATATTATGACAGTGGAATATTTTAACAGTTAAATGCACTTCCCAAGCAAACAACTCACTCTAACAATGGAGCCCTCAGTTATTTCGCAGAACTACAGCATAAATATTTACTTTTGAAACTAAGTGGATCTAAACTGTTATTTTATCTTTCTTAGGAGAGGTTAGGATGTTACTGTGTTTAAACAGAATAATATTAGAAAAGTATTTTTATAGGCCTCAAGCTGTGTTTCTAGGATATAGCATCTACTTATTTGTTTTTCTAAAATTCAGTTTTGGAAGAAAAGTGTGCTGTGAAAAAAATCTGTTATTTCTTATGAAAAATATTTGCAGGGGGGAGGGGGGGAGGGAAGTGAAGTGAGAGCACTTTAAAGCAAGTGATGTCTACTTCCATGTAGGAAAGGCTCTTCATGTACTGTTTGTCTATATCTTTTAATCTGAATCCTTAGGCAAATGGGGACCATTTGTCATTCTTCTCTTAACATGTGCTGATAGCATAAAGCTTCCAAGGAGTGTAAAGGAAGCCAAGTTATGGGCATCTTTTTTGTTTTGTCTGGATGAAAATTCATTGAGCAGAGAACTGATTTTATATTGTTTTGTGGATCATTCCTGTGGTAGGGGAAAAGCGGAGCATTACTCCAGCATTTCTAAGGGTTTTCCACAGCATCGTTACGTAAATTGTACACTGTGCCAATGTTTCTGGGCTTTGGGGTGACTTTGGAACTCCATTAACATAATGAGTGGAATTGTATTTATTTTGACTCATACTGGTTTATAAAGTTTGTTACTTGTGGTTTTTTGGAAATTCAGTATGTCCTTAATATTAATAATGGGATACAAAAAGATTTATGTGCAGTTCTTAAGCAACATGGCAGAAGTACTCCTGAACTAGTTTTTAGTAGAGGAAAAAAACATCGTGCAATAGAGAGAGAAAACAACAGACAACTGCTCAGACCAAAGGTCTGTCTAGTCCAGTACCTTTTTTTCTACCAGTGGCTACTGGTGAATTGCCTGGCAAAAAATATAAGAATAGAGCAAACATATAGTGTTTTCCTGTGTAATTATCCAGTATACAGAATATATTCAATAATATGTGGTTCAGCAGATGTATCTATTATATTTAATAGCCATTTTTCTTCCATTAATTTCTTTCAATCAATTTTTAACTCATTTAGTAAATGTTTTGACAAACAATTCTTAGGTTACTTTGAATGTTGTGTGAAGAAGTAACTCCTTTTTTAGTCTTGAATCTGGCTTTTGGTACCTTCATTTGATATTCCTGTATCCCTGCATTAGAAAAAAGAGCATTTTTTTCCTCTTCATGATTTGTTCCATCATGATTGTCACATGGAAAAACTGTTCAGCTATGTGGTTTACATCACATGAAGATTGAAGTGGTTTATTGATTTATTAATAACTGTTAACCAGCAATCAACCAACTACACATTCAAAATCAAGGTCAGAAATACAGCAGGTAACAACAACATTAGACATCCATAAGATGTTAATAAGCACTTGCAAATTTCTAAGCGTCCTTCTCAACTATTTCAGAGGTTTTAATCCCTGTGCACATACGCACATGTGAGCATGTATGTGCTCTTACACACATGTTCAGAGAATTACATTTGCCTTTTATAGCAAACATGAATTACAAGCACATATCCCGTATTTGGGGGGCAGGGTACAAGTCTGCTTTTGTCACACAGCTCCTGTTAGAGATCAGGGTGCTCTACATTACTGTAGCACAACTTTTCTTTTAGGCCTGCAAAATTTCAGCAGGTAAATTTTTTCATTATATTTGAAAATATCAAACTATTTATTTAGAGAATAGTTCACTTTGAGTAATTGGTGCTGAGTAACAAAAATGTCTTTCTCCAAACTACAGAAAATGTCTGGTTTTCATTCACTTTTTGTCCTAGTGTCTTGTCAGCATAGATACATGGTTATTCTTTAGAATGGGGCCTTGAGGAATAATGTAGAAAAGGACGTTTAGTTTCCATTGCTTTTAGATTCATTCCCTAGCTGTTCTTATCTTTGGCCTCCTATTAAGATAAATTTTAGCTTATTTTCTCCAGAGATTACACTGCTTTCTAGATCTCTACTTCTGAGAATAGCAAACAGTCTTTTATTAATTTAATTCATGGTATGAACCTAGTAATTTAACAAAAGTATTGTTAAATACTCTAAAACAAATGAGAGTGATTAAAGGCAGAGCATATTTTTTAATGCAATCCCAGTGGTTTTTTTATGTGCATATAAGCTGAATTTATGAACTCACCTGAACTTCTGTTTATTGCCTTTAATTTTATAATGACTATTATGGGAAGCAGAATCAAGCTCAGAAACAACAGGAGCTTCAGACAAAAGAATGTTGTCAGATCTGTAAAAAGACAAAAAAAAGGTGGAAAAAATAAATGTAAAAAGGCAAATTCTCAACTCAGTTCTAAATGTGTAATTCAGATAAATGAAACTATTTAGTACTGTGTCATTCAATGAGCAACTGAGCAAATAGTTTGCTTGCACAAATGGCAAACCTATAGTTTGTCCTCAGTGAAGTTCTGAGCATGTCATGATCTGAAGTCACTCACTGAGTTGTATTATAAAAATATTACTTTTTCATAATGGAGAGAGAAGAGGTTAGCTTTTGCATATTGAAAGGATTTTGGAGAGATAGCTTTGGCATCAGAGAATTCCACTGCTGAGAGTTATAGCGGCTTTATTTTTCTATTGCCAAAAGAAAAAGCAAGTACACTTAATCACTGACATTTTTAAGGTTTTGTGATAGTGCCCATTGCTTCTTTGCTTGGCAACCTCATGCTATAATAATTTAAACAAATACTAATACCGTTACCTCAAAACTCCATACTTAGTTATGAAAATGTTAATTACCAGGGCCCTGAAATGTCAAGTGTAAAGATAGTTACCATTCTGGCTTTCATAAATGTCCCAGCATTGAAAAAAATGATTCTTTTTTCTATCTGAGGTGGGTCTGCTGGAATGTCCCAGGTATCAAGATAATGGATTTAGAGCTTTAAAATTTGTCATGTCAGTTTTCTCTTTCTACAGCTGCCTGATAGGAGGTTGTAGTAGGGTGGGGGTTGATCTCTTCTCCAAAGTAACAAGTGATAGGACAAGAGGAAATGGCCTCAAGTTGTGCCAGGGGAGGTTTATATTGGATATTAGGAAAAAAACCCTGAAAGGGTTGTGAAGCACTGGAACAGGCTGCCCAGGGAGGTCATGGAATCACCATCCCTGGAGTTATTTAAAAGACATATAGATGTGATGCTGAGGGACATGATATAGTGGTGACCTGGCAGTGCTGGGTTAACGGTTGGACATGGTGGTTGTGAAGGTCTCTTCCACCAAGAATGATTCTATGATTCTATGAGTACCCCACCTTTCACACAGAGTTTCATTTGCATGAAATGTAAAGTATTTGTGGTTTCATATTAAGAGTGTGAGGAAGAGAGAGGTAAGAATGGCAGCTCTGAGCGGAATTTTATGTTAAACAAGGCTTTTATTTGCATCTATACCAGTAAGGATAGAGATCACAGTAGTATTGAAAAATAATATTTACCACTCCCTGTGTACCAGTGATAATAGAAGAGCCTGTGCTGTTCAACTGGAAAGTCAACAGTAATGACCAATATAATATGAGTTTGGGATTCTAAGCCACTCTTGGCAGAGGCTGGTTTTCTTACAGAAAGTTTAAAATACTGAACTTTCATTCTGTCCAGCATCTAGCGAAGGCACAAAATGACTCTTATAGTTAGAAACACAGCATCATAAGTGCTGCAAAATTTAATCTCTCTTACTAGACACTTTATTGTCATCTCAGGAGAAACAGAACAAAATGTGTTCTGTATCAAGAGTACAGAAATAAGTTAAGCTGTGATTTAAAGCTAGCCTTCCAGTAGCTGGGGTAGAACTTTCCTAAGTGCTTCATGACATGGAGAACAATCGCATGGGGAAGCTGGCAGGACTTGCGTTACTAAGTTGGATGTGCCTTAAAAAATCTACACAGACAAGGTGAGAATGGGTTTAAAGATTACCGATGGTAATACAGAAATTGCTACCTTTACATCAGAGTATTTTGAAATAGGGGAATCTCCTCCAGGAGACCCACACTTGCAGGCAGTGGAGGTTTTAGCAGTGACTCATTTGGCATCTGTTTCAAGAATGTACAGGGAACAGAGAATCTTGAAGAACTTTCCTGTGTGCTATGGTGTTATTGGTGAAAATTTGCCTTTGCCCGTATTTTTATCTAGGCACTGAATAATAATCAGCACAATTAAGGCAGAATTTCAACAAAAAGCACAGGATTTTGGAGAGACATGCAGTACTCTGAGCTATGTGGCACAATAAAAGGAGAAAGTAGTGACTGTCCTCATTCACTTGAAAATACATGGGAGCTGTATGACAAACTCCAGACACTAAAACTTACTTCTGTAAGAATTTGGAAAAAAATGCACAAACTGCATCCAAGTGTGGGCCCCACTTAGTTTTTCTCTGTGTCCGTTAGCATTAAGAATTCATTTTATGCAGCATAATATCTTCCAGAGAGAGACACTAAGTTTCTGAGATAACATTAACATATTCTGATTTGGAGTTGCTCATTATATTTCATCTATTTTGCTTAAGTACCCACAAGTTATTTTTGTATGCTATTTCCAAGTGACTGAATATTAAAGGGAATTTATGTTGCTATGTAAAATAGCTCATGAGAGATTATACTTAATGTAAACAGTTTCCAGCTTGTTTTATGATTCTTCACAAAACACCTTAAAAATTCTTTCCAGTTCTACAGAGGGGTTTTTTTGACCTTTTCACCCTGGAAATTGATATTATTTAGTTGTTCTCCAAAGAAAGCAAACTTAGAATAATAGAATCATAGACTGGTTTATATTGGAAGGGATGTTAAAGATCATCTAGTTCTAACCCCTCTGCCATGAGCAGGGACACCTTCCACTAGACCAGGTTGCTTAAAGCCCCATGCAGCCTAGCCTTGAACACTTCCAGGGAGCATGCATCCACAACTTCTCTGGGTATCCACAGCTTCTCTGGGCAACATGTTCCAGTTCTACTCTCACAGTGAAGAACTTCTTCATATCTAATCTAAATCTACTCTTTTTCAGTTTAAAGCCATTACCCTTTGTCCCATCACTACATATCCTTGTGAAAAGCACTCCAGTTTTCCCATAGGTCCCTTTTAGGTACTGAAAGGCTGCTCTAAGGTCTCCCTGGAGCCTTCTCCTGTCTGAACAACTTCAACTCTCTCAGCCTGTCTTCACAGGAGATATGTTCCAGCCCTCTGGTCATTTTTGTGTCCCTCCTGTGGACCCACTCCAACAGGATTGTATCCTTCTTATGTTGGGGGACCCAGAGCTGGATGCAGTGCTCCAGGTGGGGTCTCACCAAACCAGAGCAGAGGGGCAGAATCACCTCCCTTGACCTACTGGCCACACTTCTTTTGATGCAGCCCAGGATACACCTGGCTCTCTGGGCTGCAAATGCACGTCGCCAGCTCATTTTGAGCTTCTCATCAACCAACACCTTCAAGTACTTCTCCACAGGGCTGCTCTTAATCCACTCATCACCCAGCCTGTATTCATGCTTGGGATTACCCCGACCCAAGTGAGGACCTTTTTTTCAAAGATAACAGTTTTGTATATGAAAGCTGTAGTACATCTGAGCTATTTCAGATGTTGATATAGCTTGGGGAATAAATAATAAAAAATTGTTCTGAATTGATGGAGGAAGATAACCCTTTAGATAACTCTATTTAAATTGGCTTTATAGTGAATAGTCAAAATGTAAAACAAACCTGAAAGTACAAATACTGTCTGGTTTAGAATGCGGTTGTACATTACAATTTTATACATTGTTAAATAGTTGGTTTTACTCAAACAAGAATGCAGAGATGTATCTTTCTTCAGGTACACCTACAACAACAAGCTGGCAAGCCACAGAATAATTACACCAAAGCCAGCTGAAATAATCACTGTTTTGTTTAATTTTTCTCAGAGTGACACCATTCTGCTGCAGGGTGCAATTGAAGTATCACAAGTACTATTGTGGTAATTAGTCATCTCATATTCAGGGTAATCAGCGTATCACTATGTGGGCATCTACTACTTCGAAGCATTTTCTTCCTTATTTACAAGAGGACACAACTATCTTTAAAGTTTGATTTTTGCTGGATATGTAGCAACAGAAACTCATGCCTGACATAAAAAAAGATTTTCAATTACTTCACTGTCTGCACAGTGTGCTTGAAATTAGGATTTCAGCATTGCACTAGTTAGTAGTATTCCAGGATACTTATATGACAGAAGAATTAAGGGACTGTTATAAATATCAGGTAATCCATGTCAAGTGCTCCAACCTAGTGGAAGCCTAGATGTCAACTTTTAGACAAATTATGGCGGCAGGCTCAGCTTTTTACTGAAAATTCTTTTAAGTGTATTCAGCTGAGCTCTTCTGTTTGTCTCCGTGACAATAGATAAGGAAAGCCTGGTTGGGCTTGTTGACTGCCTTACTACTTGTAATTGAAAGAATAACCTGTTAAATCTCTCATTTGAGTACTTATGTCATTGAATTTTGTCAGCCATCAAACTGGACAGCTGTTTCTTTAGTAATCATTAAAATGAAAGATACTTCTCTTAAGGTTTAGAGTAGCTGAGCAGTAACTTTTTTTTTTATTAATATCTACAAAATGAAAGCCCAGTTCAAACTCCTGATGACAAATGGCTAGCACTATGTGGATTTTAAGATGTTAAACTTTCACTGTAAATGCTAAGTAAGAAACTACAAGGTGTGTATGTTAACTTTACTAAGAGTTTTGTCAGGCAATCTTTCCAGTCACTTCACATCAGGTTGCTTGATACCATGACAAAATCAGTATCACCAAAATGTTGCATGTCTACCCATCCGTGTATCATCAACCCACAAAGGATAGTCAGCACTATTTTTATTTTATTTCTCTAATCTGTACATAAAATTATGGTTAATATAGTTACTTTAAATGCTGTTTTAGTAAAATACTAACGCAGTGCATTTTCCCAGCATGGACAATTCAGGAATGACGTTGATGTGCACTAGTGTTTTGGAGAGCAAAATGATAGCTAGTGGAGGATATGATTACCTATTCTTTTTCATTCTTTCATCAAAAAAGAAGGATGGTCTGTAGAAATCTATTTTGTAGTTTTCTTTACCAGTGCTTTACAAAGGGAGCATTGTTCAGTCCCATATGACTGCACTGTGTCCATTGACCCACCTCCTTAGACCTGATAACTGTCTACTAAGAGTTTTCTACTTCATAGTGAAACTCCTACTAGGTATGTGTTCCATCAGGTTGTTGTGTGGGTGTGTAAAAGAGACATGGCATGCTTTTGGGCGTCTAAAGGTAATGGGTTGGAAAGGTAATGGGAGAAACCTGTTACTTAAATGATTAGAAATTGCTAAGCAATTGCTGGTTTATGGCAGCTTGGCAGAACAATGCCAAGGAAGAAGCATGTAGCATGTAACTACCTTATTCTCAGCTCTCTTTAATCACCTTCTCTGTGGATTTTTAACAGGGCAACTAGAAACAAAAATACCTTTTCTGTAAATCAGAGCTTCCTAGAACTCTTCATTTCTGAGTGGTACATACAGTAATTACAGATTTCTCTTCATCACTGAGTTTGCACCAGTTTTTTAAAAGATCTGAACTCATCAGTGGTTTTGAGATTTTTTTTTTTTCCCCTAGACACATACAGTGGTGGTGGCAAACTAAATATTTTGACTTCTTGAGAAGGCTTGGAAAGATGCCATAAGTTTCCCTTCTGAAATGCTAATTATGAGCAGCCCTTCTGCCAGAGCTCATTTTCCATAGAGTATGCAGGAAGGATCCACAATGAAATAGTTATGGCAACATAGAGAAACCTAGTTTGCAGCTGTCACTTGAGCAAGATCTATCATGAGACGCGTCTCCAGTCTTCAGTGAGACTGTCTTTCAGCCAGAGCATTACATCAGGTAAAACAAGGATATGGAACAGAGTGAAATTCCACCCCCCCCCTTGTGTAGACGTAAGACCACATTTTTATAGAGCATTCAGAGAAGAAATGACTTTGTTAATCTGCCCAAAGAAAAGCCAGCAGCAGTTATTTTAGCAGAAGACAGTTACATCCACAGAGTTACACCTACTGAGACAATACTTTTGCCAAAACTGTAAACGAGTAAAGTCATTTGTCCCCTAGAGCTTGGATACAGCAGATTTATCCTTAAGAATGTCTTGTTATGAAGGTCTAGGTTTACAGGAAAAAACAGTGTAAATGCATGCAAAAAATTAAGTGAACAAAACAATTGCACAAAATCTGTATAGTCTGTTATGTCTGCAAGGTCATCTTTTGAAGACTGATATTCCGCTGTACTGGTTTATTATATTAGAAGTACAAAATGTTTAAGGTTGTTTCATAGTACAGACCACGCTTTTTCTCCTTGAAAAAACTGGAACCACAGACTTAAATGAAAACTCTTTCAAATATTTTACTTATATGTTCTTTACTGCTTCAGACTTTCTGTGTGTGACCTTACCCAAGTCAGCTTCATTGTATCTCAGCTCTAGAGCTGAAACTATTGAAATTATTCTTAAAGCATTATCTTTCTATGAGTAGGGAATTTAAAGTAGAAAAAGCAAATAAACTTTCTAAAGCATGATGAAAGAGAATAATGTTGAAATTATACATATATGTAATAGATACCTATAATATATACATAAAATATACATATAATACATATATATATTTACTTTAATTAGTAGCCTCAAATTCTTCAGAGATAATGGCAAGATGATTAATCTTTTGAAGTAAAAAGAAATATCTATAGTATGACATTCTCATCTCTTCTTCACTGCCATTGGTAAAAATGCTCTAAAACATGCCTATAAATGGGCAAATGGAAGTGATAGTAACAAAACTGTGCTGTTAGAGTTATTATTCAAAATAGGTTGGTTTAGAAGTTGAACAGATAAGGTGACAGCCAGAGACACCTATGGCATGCTACAAATACTGTAAATAGTAATGTGGTCAGTCTGGAAAGCTATTCAGTTTAACAACAGGTGTCTTCTTTGGGGTGAAATGAGCGTCTCTCACCTCCACCATTTTTTTTTAATTGGGAGAATGGCTCAGTTCTCTAACAAACACATCTAGATGTGGCACTTAGGGGCATGGTTTAGTGGTGGACTTGGCAGTGTTAAGTTTATAGCTGGACTCGATGTTAAAGGTCTTTTCCAACCTAAAAGATTCTATGATCTCACAAAAATATTTTGCACTTAATTTTCTTTGTTAGAGTTGAAAGCAGATTGCCTTTTTCACGGTTTGCAGTGAAATTCACATTTACAGAGACAGACTGGAAAGCTGACTGGAAGAAGGCTCAGTTAAGGAAATACTGGAAGACACCTGTTAGGAGAAGATCTTTTCCCCAGTAGGTAAAGCAAAAGTGTTCATCTGTTGCAAAATGCCGTTTGTTTGGATCACCATTGTACTATGCTACAAAAGGGGCTTTCTAGCAATGGCACTCATTGATCATCTGTTTTTATTTCATTCCTAACATTTCTAGAGCTGGAATATGTAGCTGGCAATATAACGTACTATCAGGGTATCTTCAGTTTCCAATGTGCTCTCTGTAGCATCAGTGTATGGTTCATGTATATCCTGAACTCCATGCTGGATTCGTCTTCACTGCTAGCCCTTTTCACAGCAGTCCTCAGAAGGTGGTGTGTGTGCTGTACAGGCACTACACTCTGTGGAGAACTCCCATTAACTCTGCTGTACGTGCTGGTATCCACAGTGAGGATTTTTATCCTAAGTTGAAAAATTTGGTCTTTGAAACTACAGTGGGCACCCGACAAGCCTGTGGACAATGGGGCAAAAGAGAACAAAGGAAGCAGTACAAAGTGAATGTCTGTGGTATCACTGTGATTCTTAATTACAGGTGTGCAGTTGTGCTTTAAGTGGCAGAAAGCTTCTAAGTAAGGTCCAAAAATACTTTGCTACACAGTTAACTCACCCAGAAGAGTACAGGCTAGGAAACAACTAGCTATTAAGCTTTTGCATACCTCTTACATTCTTGTCAGAGCAGCCTTGTGTTCCAACCTCTAGAAACATTTGCTAACGGTCTCCTCCTGACTAGCAAGTTACCTTCTGATGACCATGAAAACACTTGTCGAGAAAGCAAGCAAAAATTCAAAAAAGTAAAACTGAGTAAGGAAAAGATTGACAAAAGATAGGAAACAGCATTTGGGCCCAAGTATACAAAGGTATTGAAAGTAAGACCCATTCCTCTACCACACTTTCAAAAGAGCACACAGATCATTCCCTCCAGTTCCCATCATGACATAGGCTGCAGTGTTTTGTTGTTCAGGTTTCTTTAGCATAAGATTTAGATTGGATATCAGGAAGAAGTTCTTTACATTGAGGGTGGTAGAACAGCGAAATAGGCTACCCAGGGAGGTGGCTGAGGCCCCATCCCTGGAGATATTCAAGGTGAGGTTGGACAAGGCTCTGAGCAGCCTGGTCTAGTTGAGGCTGTCCCTGCTCACTGCAGGGGGGTTGGACTAGATGACCTTCAGAGGTCCCTTCCACCCGAGCCATTCTGTGATTCTCTGAAACTGTTGAAGCAGTCCTGGTGTTCACTGCCAAAGCTTCACTACAACAGGCTGATGATTAACACACCTCTGGTGGTGGAGCCTGCTTCTGAGACAGAACTTGAATGTAATAATGAGCTGGAGACAAGCTTAGACTTAAATCCATATTGAGTTGATATCTCTAATGCTGATACACAGCATCAGAGCGTAGAGTTCAAAGGAGAAAATAAACCAAATAAACCAGTAGTATCCTGTTGGTACAGAAGTACCACTTACCTTTGCTTTTCCTATTTGGCAACGCTTCCCAGTGAGATGAAGTTGGAGAATAATTTTGCTGTTCTGTTTCACTGAAATTCTCAGGTAATTGGTGGACAGCAGCTGCTTGTGAAGGTCTGATAGGGAAAAACATATCTGGCATAAATATTGTTTATCCCAAACAGCTCGAGTTATTGTGCCAAAATAGTCCCTCAGTTCTTAGAAAATGAATTGTTCAGTATGATAGAAGGGGTGGTGGTGTAAGGAATATGAAGCACTGGCAGTGATACTTCATCAAAGGAGACAAAAGTTGATTAATTATTAACGTGGCATATGCTGAAGCTTTCTGTTTGCATTTTGATAGAAACCAGCATGTGACTTGTTTTCCTTTTTCATCGGTGTTCAAGGGAGTGAATGGTTGGGTGCTTTGGCAGAAGAGGGCTTTCCAGTTAGTCAGGACTTGAGCACACGGTCAGGAAAAGCTCTGGATATCGTGAAGGTGAATAATGTATCTCAAGACTCGTGTCGATGTCACCATAACCGCAGGCTTGCAATACGTGAAAGGGAACTGCAGCCCCCTGTGCCATCTTTCCCTTGTTGCTGATCTCACTGCTTCTGGGACTTTGCAGTGAACCTGAGAGTCAGGAATTGATGTGGTTTAAAACTCAATTGACATCATAAATCTGGTTTTGTTTCCTCATCGTGTGAACCAGGGAGTTGAAGTAGCAGGAACAAACTGGCAACTGAAAAGTGGGGACTGCTGCTCTTGGCAGCAGTGCTGGCCCATGCTAGTTCAGTGATGGTAAAACACAGACTGGATATTTGATATATGCAGACTATAAACTACTGGGTGATAACGGAATCAGAATGTACTTAAAAGGAAAAATACCCTCAAGTCTGAGTTCACTTCTACAGCCTTGCTGTTTAGTGCAGCAAAAAGTGTGTTTCCTGGCACTCACCAAAGCTATGGTAACTGAAGTGTAGCATAGAATCATAGAATGGTCAGGGTTGGAAGGGACCTTAAAGATCATCCAGATCCAACCCCCCTGCCATGGGCAGGGACACCTCCCACTAGAGCAGGTT
>WTSP01021723.1:0-27459 GCA_025331215.1 Actenoides lindsayi | reverse complement strand
GTGAGGTTGGACAAGGCTCTGAGCAGCCTGGTCTAGTTGAGGGTATCCCTGCTCACTGCAGGGGGGCTGGACTAGATAACCTTCGGAGGTCCCTTCCAGCCCTAGCCATTCTATCATTCTGTGATAAACTACTGTTTCAAAACCTGTATTTCAATCAGTCATAGAAGAGAAGAATCAAAATGCAAATATGTAATAGTATATTTGGGCACTCTGATGCAATTAGAAGGGTTCACTTGATATGATATCAGAAGTCCATTTTGGACTTGGTTCAGGTCTTTATATTTCTGCAATGAGAGGGAGAATGTTTCTGTTTAAAGTACTGTATTTTATGATATTATAAATACGTAAATGGCATAGTAATGGCAATCATTGAATGGAGTAAGAAGTAATTGTTTCTTTTTTTCTAAACATTTGTACAAAAATAGCATTGGCACTTAAATTTATTTTATAATACCTCTGGCTATGTTATTTTAGTGTATTGACATTTTATCCTAGGCTGAAACTAACTTAAGTCCAAATAGTAGTGTCTATATTGAATCAGATGAATCTGAACATTGTATCTGCTATTGTTTTATTCATTTTCTTGGGAAATAGATTTTAATTATTTTTTCAGTGTTGGAATTACTCCTGTTTGTATTACTTATGCCTATTTCAAACATTAAAAATAAATTTTGTTTTGTTTGTTTGTTTGGTTTTAAATGTTTATTTTCATTGCTTTTCCATTAAGGAGATATGTTAGCAAAACATCATCAGCTGTACTCCTAGTGTACACTGAAGGTCTGTTTTTAAAAACCTGTTAAAATTAGCAAACATTGAATGATGTCTCCTGTCTTTTTCCTTACTCTGTCTAATCCTTGGGACATTTGAGTTTTCTTGTTCTTAAGGCAAATGATGATGTATGATGAACTGGTGTAGGATGAGTACCACGTTATCATTATGCAGTACAAGTTTAAAATTATATTTTGGCCATTTTGTCAAAGGAACAAAACTTGTCTGGAGATGAAGAGACGGATGACAATGAGGAGGAGGAAGCAGAAGAAGCAGAAGAAAAAGAATCAGAAGGAGAAGAAGAATCAGAGGGAGAAGAAACAGAAGGAGAAGCAGCAGAAGGAGAAGAAGCAGGAGGAGGAGAAGGAACAGAGAAAGAAAATGAAATAGAGGGAATATACAAAAGAGACAAACATTGTAAGACACCCGAGGGAGAGAAAAGCAGTAATAACACTCTGGAAAGTGTAGAGGTAAAAGCATTTACTCCTATTAAATTACCGGTCTCTGAAAGAATGTGGTTCTGTAGCATTATTTTGAATATATGTAGCTATGTTGTAAATGCAGAGTTGTTGTTTGTGGTGGTTTTGGTAGAGTGAAGAATACATATGTAGGTGTAAATAGTTAAAACGTTATTTTTTAACAAGTTTTAAACTGCAGTTTTCATTGTTTTGTCTCTATAGACAGAAGAGACTACCCCGAAAGAGACCATCATTCCGCAGGGTAAGAACACTATCATTATGGACATTCTAAAAACAAATAAAACATTTCAAAAGATAACTTTTGTAAACTATCTCTATTATACTGAACAATACAGTTATTGTCAGTAGTTGGTAAAGCAGTTACTGAGAGCTGATGAAATTTGAGAGGTCAAAACCATTACTGATTGTTAATGATTTGAAAGAACTTTTCCCAGTTTGGAGGAAGTCCATGAAAAGGACTTGCTTTTAGCAGCACTGTATCTTACTTGCTAAGAACAGCTGTAGTTGTGCAGTTGCAAAGTAAGAGTAATTGTGTTGTCTCTCAAGCAACTTCTTTAGGTGCCATGTTTCTTAACTTCAGCAGAGAATCTTGTCAAAAGTCTCATCTCTGTCAAGTGACATTTCCTCATCACATTCACAAACACTATTTTAGGTGAAATGTGGTAATTACTGAACCCTGTTCAGAGATGCTGAAGATGCAAGCCTAGGTGTTGCTTGTAGTTTTTGATGACAGTTTGAGAGAACGTGATGTTGGGTGCCCTATATGCAAGACGAGTAAAAAATCCTTTTATTTTAGAAATTCTGGAATAATCTATAATTGTTCTTTTGTAAGAAAATAACAAATGTGGTATAAAAAAAGTCTACTGTCTTAATGCTGAAGAAGCTATGGCATTTCTTTTTATTATTATAATGGAAATAGCTTGTCCAGAATGGATGCTTAACTATTTTTCCATTATCCAGTGATCTGGAAGTTTTGATATTAAGTTCTAAATTTATATAATTTCTACAGGGAGTATAGGAAAATTTAAACACAGGAACATCAACGCAGATGGAAAGTTCTTCCTTTCCCAGAATTGTTTCTATGGAATAAAATTCACGCTGAACCATAACTCCTGCCCTAAAAGTCAGCTTTTACATGGTAGAATATACATTCAAAATCAGTATGCAAGACATTGTCTTCTGTCAGCAAGAGGAAATTATGAGTGTCAAAACATTTTCTATAATGTCACTGCCCTAAGTGTTCTGTTCTTGAAAATCTGGACATTAATACAAGGGCATTATATAGAAAGATTAAAAAAATAAAAACATTCTTGTCAGGCTGGGCATCAAGTTGAACTGAATATTCTGCTTTTTTTTTTTTTAAGATCCACATTTTATTTAGTGCCTTTTATTTAAAAATAATTTTAAAAACCATTTTTTCTGCTCTTAATTTGCAAGAACCATAAGGAAGTTAATATAAAGGTTTATATTATTTTAGAGAGAGAAAGCACTGACAATCACACTGTGAGCAGTTCTTCAGAGAACACTGATGACCAAATAACTGGAGGACTCACTGGGAGGAAAAAGGTATGTAAGTTGATTTTTCCTTCTGGTTTTACCAGTGACCAAGGCAGCAGTGGGCAGTTACTGGGCTGAAGCGAATACCTGATCTGCATAAACGATTAAACTGCAGAGCAACCTGTTCCTGCTGTTTAAGATTTTATTTTATTTTGTGATAAAATAACTTGAAATTGTCCAAATAATTGCTCTGTTAAAATAAATCATAGTACTTCTGTCAGTAGAAATGAGATAGAGCCCATTATCACCTGTTCCTGCATATCATGCCCATCAAAGAGGTTGTTAATCACATGAGATTTTGGTGAGGTGAAAAGTTAGGACTTGATTCCTATGGGACATTATCTGAAAATATTTTCCATCATATTTCTCTCTGAAAGCAGCAGCTGAGCTAGTTGACCTTATATCTGTTTCCAACATGCACTGTTAAAGAGTGTGTATATGTATATATATATACATACATATATATATATATGTCTGCATGTTGAGGAGTAGCTTATATGGAATTCTTACAGGTTTAGGACCCAAAGGCTTCTACAGTAGAGACTGGATGTTGTGTTTCCTGTTGAACAAAGACCTTAAGCACAGTAAACTTTGAGCACCTGTGTAGTCTCACTGACATAAAAACACATTGTAACTAACTTTAATGAGACTACGCACATGTTTATAGTGAAGCACATTAAGCATTTATTGCTCCGGGACTTTGCGAATCTCGGCCTGTATTTTTGCCTCAGACTCTTGTTTGAAAGAAACACAAATAATTTTGTACCACTTGCAGTATTTCATGCAAACTCACAAGTGTGTAGTTTGACAAAATGCAATCATTTTAACTTCACTGATTGATTTGTGCTATTTTGACACATTTCAAATACTGCAGCAGAATTTTTTTCCTTAACATTTTTACTAGTCTTTTTATTTTAAAAAAATGATTAATTTTACTAAGGAGAAATTTGTGAGCTAAATTGACCTTGGTTTATATACAAAAAGCCTTTGTGCGTTTGATTTTTTTTAACTTTCAATTTCATATCTAACTGCTTTGGGCATATTATTTACCTGGTTTTTTACTTCAGTTTTCGCTATTTAAGCGAAAGCCACTGACAGGCCAGAAGAATGTATGTAGCGGAAAGGAAGATACATCTGGAAAGCCATTACAGAGTGAACAAGAAAAAGAAAGGGAAGATTTATCTGGTGAAGACAGTAAAGATGAAAACCAGAATCATACACTGGAGAATTCCAGGGAAACTGTGACTAACCCAGACAGAAGGATGAAATCTTCTACGTGTATATTACTCTAACACTGTTATAGTACATAAGAATGTGACAGTCTTAAAGCACATAGTGCAATTTTTACTTGAAAACAGTTATGACTCACTAGAGATGTTGATGGTTGCTTTTTTGATCGGTTTGATTGCTGTGATTTTAAACATGCATTGTCCATTTTCTTGATATTTATTGGTAGTTTTACTAGTTGCAATTGATATGTTTATCAGCATCTTGCTGGAGTTCTGTGGCCTTATCTGTTACTGTTGTAAAACAAAATATATTTTTTTATGTGAAAAGTTGAATACAGGCGTTTCATGGATTTTGCTGAGTGATTTTATTCTGTTTCAGTCTACAGAGTACCACTTTCAGTATGATACTCTTGAAAAATTGCAATATTTGATGTAAGATATTATTTGGTTTAACCCAGTTAAGAGTATTGAAGTTCACATTTTGAAGAGGGTACTCAGTGACTTATATACATATGCCTCTTTCTGTTTTAACTTAGAAAAATAGCAATAGAACTTTCAAGCTAACACATAAGCCATTATTGAGAGAGTTACCAAAGTATGTACCTCATTTCATATATGTCAGCAGTTCCACTGGAAATGGTACCTAAGAGTAGTTTAAATATGTAAGTATTCTGCCAAACTGGGACTTGGAGAAACGTTTCTGAGAGATGCTGAATGCCTTCACTCCTGCTGAAGTCAGCATAAGCTGATGGGACAGTCTCCTCACAGAATCAGGCCCAGTAAAACCTGGACATCCTCAGTGTTGTTTCAGTTGGATTCTCCATTCTTTGAACATCCATACCTTAATGAGTGTCTACTGGAGCCTTTCTTACAGGAAAATAATTTAACCAGAGTTACTATGGAATACATTGGTATGACAAACAGATCATTACAGGCTAAATATTCAGGTGTTTCTCAGGCAACCTGGCTTTTCTTCAGATGGAGACTGAGGAACAGGAATAATGAATCCCATTACTGGTATGGATGAGCAGAATGTTTGTCTTCTGCATTAGTCCAAGAAGCAGAAGTGACAAAATCACTTTTCTAATTACCAGCATCCCCTCTAAATAAAATCTGCTTTCTCAAAATTTAGTCCAGGTGATTAAGAAATAGAACCCTTACCATGATGAGTCTGATCCAGGGTCTGTGTTTGCCCCTAAACTAAAAATTAAGCATTCTAATATACGCTTAGTTTTTATGAATAAATAAATATAAAATAAAGAGTTCTTTCTAAACTGAGTACTTTTCAGAATACAAGGGACACATGATTGTAGAAAACTTAGGAAAATGTTGATTAATTTCACTGACATACAAACATTTTAATATGTCTTTGCCCATATTTTGCCCTTGGTTTATCAGTTTTCCTCGTTTCAGATTTGCTTAAGTTTTACATAACATAGAAGTGTCTGGAGTTATATTCGACCTAGAAGTTGATTCAGCTGAACACTTTGTCCCTGTAAGTATGGCAGGTGCCCTGATTCTTTCACAGGACCTCCCCTGTGCAAGAGTAAGCATAATACTAAAAACCTGGATGCTTGGGTTATCCTTTGCCAGACTTCATTAAGATCCTTTTGTTTCTGTTATTTTTTGGAGGTTACTCTTGAGTTCTGCAGTGAACCTTACATGACCTATTTGCCAATGTGCATTATATTTACATATTTTATTGTTTTTCCTCAATGCACATGTAGTTTCCATTATACTTGGACACTGATGTGAATAGTAAAGAAGTGGAAAAGGAGAAATAAATAGTGTCCCCATTAATTTAAATAAGCTTTAATTATTTTTTAAGTGGAGATCAATCACAGAAATTGTTACTGTAAGGACAGTTTCTTTTATTTCAAATATGAACTAATTTAGTGAAGAATATTAAACTGGGAATTACCCTTCAAGATAATGCTACAGAAGGTTATGTAGTGGATTCTGAACTGATGAACACTGAAGGAATTTAAGGGACTTGTACGTGTATCTGGTCCATACACTTCACTTAAGAAGAAGCAGGAGCAAATTCATCCATTTAGACATCTTTTTTACATGTCTTCCTCGGTAATAAGATTAAACAAATAAAACAAGTTACATGTACATGTTTATTAATTTAAATGGTTTTTTAAACAATTTCACAATCCTTACAAAAGTGTAAGAGGTTTTTATTAATGAAAGGCTTTCATCAACTTATGAGTAGCAAAACGTTGTAGAAACATTTATAGTACATTATCCTCCATTTTCTTCTTACTTTCCCTATGATAACCTTATCAACTTAAATCTTGATTTCTGGATTTCACGGCCCTGTCATACAACTGAGATTGTGTTTTAGAACTGCCTGTTTTCTGAATTACACCATCGAACCTACCACTAGGTGGAGTGTGTGCTCTTCGAAGGTGTCACTGTCTCATCCCTCCCAGCCTTTGGAGCCAGAAATTTTCCTTCCCCTGGCCCCTAAAAAGCAGTTAAAGGTACTCGCTCTGTATCAAATGTTCTGATTCAAAATTCTCTAAAAACTTTATGTTTTCTGGCATATTGCTTTTGGTGTTCAAGTACTCTGGTACCTTGATGTATTTATATAGTGTATTTTTAAATTTTTAGACTATGTGTATTTCTAAAAATACAAAGACAGAAAAATGCGACTTACATATACTCATTGTATACTTACATGTTCAATTGTCAAATTCTGATACATAAGTGTAAATCTAGGTATGCATGTTTGATCTAAAAAGTGCTAATAGTGCATCTGGCATATATACATATGTTTATACAATGATACATAGATATGTGTATATATATACAAAGATACATTAATATATAGACATATGTATGTATGTGTATATGTATATAAATGATCAAACATGTACCTGACTTCTTGAAATTTTCATTTCATCCATATACACATGTTTACTGGTTTCTGGGAAGCACAAGGTTCACGGAATCACAGAATGTCAGGGATCGGAAAGAACCTCTGGAGATCATCTAGTGCAGCCACTGTAGATCATCTAGTCCAACCAGTAGGTTCACCTAGAGCGAGTTGCGCAGGAACGCATCCAGGCAGGTTTTGAAAGTCTCCAGAGAAAGAGACTCCACAGCCTGTCTGGACAGACTGTTCCAGGGCTTTGCCACCCTCTCACAGTAAAGATGTTTCTCATTACATTTAGGTGAAACTTCTTGTGTTCCAGTTTGTGCCCATTGCCCCTTGTCCTATCACTGGGCACCACTGAAAAGAGACCAGCCCCATCCTCTTGACAGCCACCCTTTAGATATCTATAAGCAATGATAAGATCCCATCTCAGCCTTCTTTTCTTCAAGCTAAACAGCCCCAGGTCTCTCAGCCTTTCCTCATAAGAGAGACACTCCAGTTGATTAATTTATGCAGCTACCGTTCCGATGCAAGTTTGTAATAACTGAAGTAGAAAAGGAGAGAACATGCTGTTCAGACAGTACTTTATACAACCAAAGATAATGATAGTATATCAAATGAACTTTGTGCAACTTTTTTCTTTTTCTTCCAGGAAATAGTTGTATAATATGCAAACTACATCCAGACTTTGTCCCTGGAGAAGATTTTAAGTCATGCCGTTGACATTAGGGTAGCTGATCTAAACTGAATAAATATCACAATGATAAACCTATGTTAAGTCCTGGTAATCATGTATAACAAGCTAATTTTACATGACTGTTGATGAACTAAGTGGGATTGCACTTAAAATACACTCAGAGATAAGACATTAACTTGTCCAGCTTTTGATAACCATGACAGCTAGTATTTTTTGACATTTACTTAGTATATCAGAAATGCTTTCTTGCATGCGAAGCCCATTCTGTGCTCAATTTCTGTTGAAATGTCTGGCCAGGCTCCTTGCTGACCCAGAAAGGGATGGTTCTTAAAGCAACATAGCTATGCTACCACTACCCATACTACTAATGCTACTCTCTACATCTAATACCCCCAGGTGAAGGAGTAACAATTCACTTGACATGTACCTAGCAGTATAGATGCTTAACAACATTGGAAAAATCAGAATTCCAAAAATACCTAAAATATCTGAATTAGCAGTGGAAAGGAAATCTGTTTGAGCACACTTAAAAACACCCAAATGTTGTATAGGAAAATGATAATAATTTCCTGCATCCATCAACTATTTTCTCTATTTAAAATATAAACTATCTCTAAATCCCGCCCAGTGTGCTTTTAAGAGCTATATTATTTGTACTATTCACTACCCACAGGGGTCTACAACATTTTCACACCCTGTTATGTCTAAATTCCTTTAAAAACGTAAAAAGTGTGAAGAGACCACTATCAGTGGTGAGAATTGGAGAAATTAATGATTTGGTAGTAGGTCTGCTTTGCTCAATATCTCATACTGATGAGGTCTCAAAATTCACACCTATGTGCTTTCCAAAACTGTGCTGGAATAACATTTTAATCATGCTATATAATTAACAGTCTTTTTAATATTTTGGGGGGGGGACCAGATAGTATTGACTCAACAAAAACATTGCAAAATCTCAATCTGGCTAAACTGTTGTTCTTTTATTTGTACACAAATCTTTTGTTTTCAAGATTGTTCTCATTTGATGTTGAAACAATTTAGACACAGCTGTTCCAAAGCACACTCATCAAAAGTCAAAGAGATACTAATGGGATTTTGAGAGATGTTAACAGCTTTTAAAAAGTTAAAAATATGGAAGATTTGTTCTCCGCTTTATCTATTAAGCTATGTATCTGCTGATATACCATACACTTAGGCATGTGTTAGTATGTAAGGATACAATATTGTCTTCCCCAAAATACTGCTGGTTTGCTGGCTGCCTAAGACACTCTGTGAGCAGGACATGTGCACCCCACCAGATGGAAGGGGGAAAGGGCAACTGGTGTTCTGAAAGACTTGCTATGTATGTATACTATGTATATCTTATGTACGTGCCTGACTTGTACTTTCATGTTGAAAATTTCCATAGCAAGGGTTTTTTTTAGTGGAGAAATTGAGGACAAGTTAGTTACACCATTGCTGAAAGGGAGGGCATGAGGCCACCATTAACTGGGAAGGCCAAGGGAAACTTCTTCAGATCACTGATGTAGGAAGCATGTAAGTGCTCAGAGGAGGAACACATAGACAGACAATGCTGCCCTGAAGAGCATCTAATTTCCCTTAAATATGTTACCTTTACAGCTAGGGCAGTATATTCTTTTGTATTTTTGTCAGGGATTGTGCCATTAAGGTTTAGGTCTGACCTAAGAAAGAAAATTATTAGGATATAACTTAAGATTGTTGTTTCACACAAGAAACTCTTTGATCATTATCTTTGTTATTTAAGCATATGGAAGAATTTCTAGTGGCCTACATCCTGACTCTTGTAGCTGGTAATGACCTTTTGTAGGCTGGCCTTTGGTGTTTCTTTCCTGTCTGTCATCTTAGGAAAACCATCTTTCTATTAGAAAACATGAATATACCACTTAAAAAATGCAAAATGAGCAAAGTCTCTTTGACAGGCATGCAATTTGCAGTGGAGAGGACTTTTGAAAATGGCACTGAGTGTAGTATCTGCTCTGCATGCATGGAAGCATGTGTGCTAGCAGTGGGGTTTCACAGGCATGTGCTGACGGCAGCAGCATGTTAAAATTGAGGAATCCTGCTTATCGTTCCCCAGACAGTGCTCTATGTGACACACACCCCCTGCCTCGTTCTGACCGTGTCTTTTGCTGACTCTGTTTTGCCTTTTTTCCTCTCGGCACCTCAAGCTCCTCACCACAGCAGTGCCTACAGCAGAGTGTCTCTTCCTGCCCCTTATCTCTGCAGGTCAATCCCAATCTTTACTTCCGTTTCAGTCTCCCTCTTCTGGACTCTTTGTCAGAGCCTCGGAAATGTCCTAATTTTGGAGGAGCACCTCACCAGCCTGCAGGCACCTGGAACACCACTAGAGTGGGATGCTAACAGGGACCAGGGTCTATGCAAAGTTCATGTCGAGAGGGAAAAATCTGGCCCTGGGAGGTGGCAGTTACAAGCAGCTGGAAGGAGGGTCTGAGAACAGCAAACACTGAGCAACAAGTAAGTATTTCTAATTGTTGCTGTCACTAAACGTCATGAGAAAGTAATTAATAAACTTCAAGAATTGTAAGAATTGTGCAGAGGAATTGCATTTTAAAAATTATCGTAGGACTCTATTTCTGCAGATGTTTACATGAGTAACTTTACGTATTAGAGCGTTCGCATTCAGTAAGGCTCTTCACTGGGCTAAAATCGCTGTGTGTTTGGATTGTGACCCCAGTTTGTCATCCTCTTGTCATGACTAATCAAACCCTTAGCTGGGCCTTCCAAAACTTAATTACATACAGCTGGGTTGGTTTTGTTTGTTGTTTTGGTTTGGTTTTGTTTTTCTTATCATTCTTTTACTATTTGAAGAAAAATTATTAGATTTTTAAACATTAAAAACTGTACTTTAATAGTTTTTTCCTCTCCATCAAAAGCTGTATTTTTATCATGTCTGTAACTGTAGTTAAGTTACAACTATTCTGGTACAAAGTAATAAAATGATACTTCTGAATAGCTATTAAAAAAAAAGCATGGAAGAGAAATTATGTGCTTAAATTAACTCCTTGGCATAATAAGAATAGATTTTTACATCTCCAACAGCACTTAACTTTGCTTTGGTCTTATTGTTTATTCAGCTAAGACATTCTCACACACTGTTGCTTAATTTCAGTTTTGAAAGTTTTCCTTTACCTCTGACCAGTCTGGTTATTTCTTGTGTAATGCCAGTGGTGCCTGGAACTCCAGATAGCTGCAAGCTTCAATATTCAGATTTTTTTCTATGAAAATTGAAAGCTGAACTGTGAGGAAAAAATTACGAGGACCATACAACTATTCTTTCAAATTAAATAAATGTGAAGTTTGTTTAATACATTCCTAGTTCTAAAGGCTTTCTTCTCTTAAAAGGTCCCTTAAGAAAACTACTTTACAAAAATCTAATTTGTAGTACAAATTGAAAGAAAATTTTTAAAGATGCCTTCATCTTGTCTTACAATCCCCAGCCTTTTGGGTGATTTCACATAGCTGTCATTCTAACAAGGACTTAGAATAAGGGTTACACTGCACAGAGAAACTCGAGCCAGCTTGCATCTGAATGAATGCCCACCTCAGTACTGGCCTGTTTACAAGGCTAACTTCAAACAGCCCATGAAGGACACATTGATGCTGCTGGTTACGCTTGCACTTGCATTTAAATTTGAGCTGTAACTTGGAGACTATGTAAACTCTTAAATCTCTCACCTTTCTCGTGGCAGCTAGAACACTGGATGGTAGAGGAAAGCCAGCACCCTGGGGGAGCTCATGCACAATGCACATAGTAAGCTGTGCAAAGACCCATGTAGTTTATGGCCAAGATACTGTAAAAACCCATCTGAAAACACGCGCGGTTAAGGTGTTTGAATGGGTGGAATTCTGCCTGTGCAACACAAAAGCAGTTTAAAAATTCATGAATGGGATTCATGCCTGTACTAATTTGGGCACCACAGCAGCTGTTGGCCAATTGCACCTACTACTGACAGCTTAGTTTCTCACACAAACAGGCTAACCAGACAAGGAGGATTTGTCACCACCACCAAGTATCTATAGGGTGGCAATGCAGTTTTAAATGCAAACTAGATGGAAAAGGCTACCCAAGAGAGGGGTTGTGAGCCCTGTGGTTTGGACAATATTGGGACAGCTGATGAAGAAGGGGCAGCTGCATTGAAACTTCCACTGGCAACAGCTTCTTGTACAGTGCTATCATACCAGTATAGATCTTATATGCTTAGGGAGAATGTCTAAATGAAGGGCAGTGTTTTGGAAATGGAGAGCTAAAAGGACACACGTGAAAAGCAAGCAAGAGATACCGACCTGTTAAGATCTGCTTCAGGTACCTCTATTGTTCTCACGGATTTGAGTGCTCAACTTTTACCAAAGCCTTGCAGCACAGATAAACTACAGAGATTATCACTATTTATTATGGATTTCTAACCTTTTACTTTAATCTTTTCTGTGGTATCTGTCCCAATAATAACAGCCTAAGTCACTCATTTTTCCTTATTCTTCTGCTTTCAACCAGAGTAATGTTGGTCTTTTTAATCTCTCCTCACATGGAAATCTAATCTTTCCTTAGGCTGTTAAAACTCCAGTGGCTCAGATGATACAACTGCTGAGTTTGTTACTTCTTTTTTTTTCAAAAATCAAGGTGATCAAAACTGAGTACCAGCATACTCAAGCTGCATCTGCACTGGGTAGAGCACGATCAGCTTGGAGAAGAGTTGACGCTGAGCACCCAGTCCCTGCCCATAGCCATCTGTGCATTTTACTCAAGAGGCATTGTAGCCAGGCCCTGGAGGTGCGGGAGGTGCACTCCTGTGCATGCCTCAGGCTCAGACACCAGATGCAGAGGATTTGAGTGGGGAGATACACTTCAGGTGCACTCCTGATCCAAACGAAACCTCTGATGAGAAGAAAACATTTTGGAGACAGCTTGCAAACACAGCACCCACTTAAGATTTTTAGTCTAATGGCCAGCAAGAAACCATTTCTTTCTTAGGTCACTTTGGTATTGCCAGCCTTAAGGGTTGGCAAAATTAGTGCCTCTTCTTCCTTGATTTCCAAACCAACATTTCCCTTTGAGAAGACTGTCCTCCCTCTAAAAATTGGTGTTCTTTCTTTAAAAAGAAATACCTTTACTTACTAGATAGTATTTCCCTATTTGTGCCATGCAGCATGCAGGTAGGACCCTTGGAACTCCTTTGGGTCCTCCCCCCTTACTGCCCCAGCATGCAAACTCCTTACAGGCAGCACATGAACTGGGGCTGGTGCTTTCCTGCACCTTCAGCAGCTTATAGGGCACATCACGTGCTACCTCTAAGTGGAAAGTGAAATAAGAGAAAAAAATCTAAGTTTAGCTGTAGTGAAGCTGCAGGGCTGACAGATCTCAAACTTAAATCAAAAGCGTTGGAACATTTGATGCTCTGCCTGAAGCTCTCGTTTCCGTAGGCTGAGTGATTGGGGAATTTGCTTTCATCTGCAAGACGGAAAAGAAACCTCTGTGTCTTTGTGGTTATGGAAAAGAGCCTGAAAATGTGACCCCACAACACCCCAGCAGCTCAAAAAGTTAATGGGAAAAGACTTCAAACTTTTATTCTTAATCTCATGACTTTAGGATCTGACTCATGATTTTTGAACATTCAGGGCTGTCCCATCTGCAAATTGCTGAGCATCCAGAGCTGTTCATCTTGGAAAGCACAGGCCGTGTCTCTGCACTGCTGCAGGCCTGCACTGGCAAGCACTGCCACCCTGGATGAGATGCGAGCCATGGGCTTTCCCAGCGAGGTCCCACATTGCCAGAGATGGGACCGGAGTGAGCGTCGCCTTTCCTCCCCATCACGGTCCTTCCTCCCCATCACGCCCTCGCTCAAGCAGAATCCCCAGGCTGGCAAAGGCGAGAGTGTGCAGCCAGGGCTGGCTCCCTCCCCGCCGCGGAGGGGACAGTGTCCGGGCCGGCTCAGTGCCCTAGCTGAAGTCGGGACAGGGCAGCAGGTCAGGGCACGCACCAGGACGAGGGACGCCAGGCCACGCACCGGGCGGAGGACCCCACACCTTTCGCCGCGCCAGGGCGCTGCCGGGCGATTCCCGGAGGCCACGTCGGAGGGGAGCTGTGCCCGCGGGTGGGAGGAACCCCTCGGGGGGCAGCCGCGGGGCACACCGACACCGGAGCCCGGGTGGATCGGGGTGGGGGGGACGGAGGACACCGCGTCCCTCCCAAAAGCCCAAGCCCCTTCCCGCCCGTTGCCGATGGGAGGCGAGGCAGGGCGGGGCGGGCGGCCTGCCCCAGCGGCGGGAGGAGGAGTCTCCAGCGGCGCCCAGGAGCCCGCTCGGAGAATGTCTCCGTCCCACTCCTCCTCTTTCTCCGCCTGCCCCTTTGCCGCGCAGCCCTCAGCCGGGAAGGGCCGCCGCCGCCGCGCAGCATGGGGAGCTGCTGGCTGCGCCTCGCCGCGCTGCTCGCACTGGGCGCCTGCCCCAGTCTGGCGTACGAGGGTAGGGAAGGGGGCGGCGGGGGCCGGGGGTTCCCTCGCGGCGAGGTAGCAGCTGGGGGCGCGGCGGCGGAGCCGCCTTCCCCCGCCAGGCGGGGGGCCGCTGCCCGCCCGCGGCCGCTCCTCGGCCCGGGGCGCCGGTGGGGGCGGAGGGCGCGGGTGTGGGGGGGCAGCGCCGCTGTGCCCCGGCACCACGGAGGGCTCGGAGGGTCCTGGGGGCGGAAGGGTGGCCCCTTGCTGTTCGCTCCCCGTCCGGAGCGCTTTGTCTTGTCCGCTGACCTCCTTCCCTTGGCTCGCCCCGGGACGGCCGTCGGCTCAGATGAAGCCTCGTCCTTGGTTTAGAGCCCCGGGTTATTAGGCACGATTAAAACTTTTATCTGTTTTGTACCTAAACATGCGGAGCGCAGGTTGGTGGCAGCCCATCGCGTTTTCACCCTGAGCGTCATATTTGCATCTCTGTGCCGTTATCCTGGCAAATTTACGAAGGACTGAGAAAGGAGAAGACACCCACTCGAAGTAGCTTAAGTAGAATAGAGACTCTGTGTTGTCCTGAATTGTAAAGCTGGGGGAGGGAGTATATGTCTGATCTACCAGCCCTGGCTCCAGGACTTTGGCACTTACCAGTTTTAAACCAGTTTTTGTTGCCCGTGTGTGACTGCACACACTGAAAGCTAGTATCAGTTTTCAGTGTCAAAAATGAGAGGGTGAATCTGGCTGGGTTGTTACACTTCTATTAATTAAAAAAAAAAAAAAAAAAAGTTATGCTGTTTCACTTCTAATTATTTGCTTTAGCAACAGTTTAAATAAGCTCAGATTGGGATCTATTTCCCTGGCCAAAGGAAAATGGTGTGTAGGTCTGTCTGCTCTTTTATAGCAGCTGCATCTTGTCAGGTTAAACATTGCTGACTTGGCGGAGGCTGCAAGCAAAGCCAGCGTAAACTGGCATGCAGTGGTGGTTTAACAGGTGTAGTCAATGAAAATTTGTGGTCAGAAACAGAGGCTTCAAAGTAAGTGGGTATTGCTTCAAACTATTGTGTGTTTCTGTGGCTCAACAGTGGAGAGAGTCAGTGAACAGGTGAGAAAGGTGCCCAGTACAGTTCACAGCCATGCATGCAGAGAACCTGTTTTTTTGTATTCAGGACCTGTTACTGCTTTAATACAGAGTTCTGCCCACGGAGGGACATAAAATGGCATAATGATGGTATTTGTGAGTTGAAGTTAGCTTTTCTTGTTTTTGTTGGCCTACTTCAGATGGCTTCTTTCCAACACAAAAGATGCTGGAACATGCGTTTATGCTCTTTCTTTACAAAACACTAAGGTATTGGACACATCGGTTGCTGAATCAACAAGCACAAGGGAAGTTTCTGTCCTGGCATTTCTCTGAGGACTATTGTACTGCCAAACTCTATTTTCTTAGGAAGATGATTGAATGTTTAATTTGTGGTTCATGTGAATGTTAGTCTTCAATTAGTTTGCAGAGGATGCTAATATCCTGTCCTTCTCTTTCTTCCTAAAAGGCCAAGTGTAACTTCTCCGGTCTCAAAAATCCAGTTTTTGCATTTAATCTTCAAGCTGGCTGCACAATAGCCTGCTTGTTTCAGCTTTCACTCATTTGAAAGTCCAATTTTCTTCTTATGCTTAGTGTCAAAAGCTCCAAAGAGCTTAAATCATCAGCAGCCGTATTTGTAAACCCTAATATAAAGTTAAGGTTTCATGTTCTATTTCTTTTGTTTGTTTTTGTGGGGTTTTTTGTTGTTTGGGGGTTTGTGGGTTTTTTTAGAGAAAATGTGATGTTCTTTCAAATCTTTATTCTCAATATGAAATCTAGTGAAACTGTAAATAGATATCTTTCTTTAATGGTACTGCATTGCTACGTAACTGTGCCCATTAAGTACAGAATGCCATCAAGTGAACTAAAATAGCTACACTTCTTCAAAAAATCTCAATAGGATGCATGTGGCCCTCTTGAATACAAGTTATATGTGCTTTAGTGAACTGTTACGATGAAGTCGACAGACTGTTTTGTAGAAAAAGCCAAACGCTATATTTTGCATTCATGCAAAATGCTTATTTTCAGTAGGAGATTCTTATCTAGACATCAGAAATAGTCTAGTTAACTTTTGAATTCATAATCTGGTAACATGGAATTTTTTAGTGTAGAACATTTGTGCTCCGTAACTCAAAGATTATGGTGAACACCACACTAAATAGAAATAATATGCATGCCATAAATGGAGTTATGAAGTCAATATTTCATGTTAGGCAGTAAAAATCAAGACAGTATTCTGCCTGTGAAAATGTCAGTGAATTAATTATCTCCTTGGTGTAAGGATGGAAACTGAAAAATACTTGAATACTTAAAATTCTTAAAATATTAAAAGCATTTGAAGCAGCTGCTATATTACCTGTAACTGTAGTTTCAAATCTTGACAGGATGCCCATGGTCTTTTTACGTTATTCCATTCAAAGCCTGTAATGCGCTGATGAAATCTCTCAGTGACACCCTGAGAAAAGTCTGTTTGCTCTTCAGGAATGTGTGAGAGGTGCACCTTTTGGAAGTTCAGACAAGCTTAAAAACTTTTCCCTAAGGACGGTCTTTGAGCTCTTCAGTGACTTTTTCTCATCAGGTTCTTCTACTCTTCCCCAGAGCTCCTCCCATCTCTTCTGCTTTTCTGAGCTGTGAAAAAGGAGTGTAGATTCTGTTGGGCTCGGGCAGAGAGCACTGCTGACCATCCAGTAGTGCCAGGTGAGGGTGCAGCTGTACATACATACATACATATGGAAATCACTTGTTCAGTGTTTTGCATATGTGGAGATCATATCAAGTGGCTCTGCACAGTGTAAGGCTGTTGTACTCATGTCTATACGCTTTCAGTAAACAGATGAAAGAAAAAGCTCATCTACAATAAAATTAATGGGAAGTGGTTATACTGCATTAAAAAAGAAACTTTCCATTGGAACAGGATTTTGGTGTGAAGGGACCATGAACCTTGATAGAAATGCCATTAAAATTACTGAAAGGCTATGTAATATTATAGAACTATTTCAGAAACCTGTATGAGAGTTAATTAAATGACAAACAACATATATGTGTGGTATGCTTGTAAACATATGTATGTATTTGGTTTAGATATGAACAGGTGTAAGTCTGGTTGTGGAAGGGGCAGCTCTTCTCCAAGTTGCATTGTAGAGCCAGGGGATGAGACTTTTGAGTTGCAGCAGTTCAGAGAGAGGCAGTCCTTGCCCAGTTAAGTTTATACCATAAATAGACAAAGGATAGGAGGACAAAACTGAGGCAAGTCAGTATTTAAGATTATTTAGAGTCATATGGCAGGCTTTAGAAAAATATGGCATTGCAGTTAATAACTTGATTCCCCCTCATAGCTCCTATCCATCACAACAAGCTGCAAAATGGTCAAGAAATAGTCTCTAGGCCCCTGAGCAGCTGGTGTTCTGCATTGCCAAGGGTGGGGCCCATTGTGTCAGCTGAGGGTTTTTTGCTTGGGTTTTTTAAAATACAGCTTACTCTATGCCTATTAATCTTAGGTGACAATTGGTGTAGAAGTACATACAGGATCCACTTGTGGGCTGAGTTCTGCATGCACTGATCCCCTGGAACCGAGGGCACTTGATGGAAAGCTTGTGGTGGATGCAGACCTAGATGCTGTGCATGCTGGCTAGGCATGGAG
Organism: Actenoides lindsayi; assembly: GCA_025331215.1. Taxonomy (NCBI): domain Eukaryota; kingdom Metazoa; phylum Chordata; class Aves; order Coraciiformes; family Alcedinidae; genus Actenoides; species Actenoides lindsayi. The sequence goes on along the minus strand of WTSP01021723.1, from coordinate 9,659 downwards.
CAGAAAGGCAGTGGCTGCCCTCAGATCTCTTGCAATCCAAGTACAAGACAAAAATCAGCATGTGAATACAAGCAGACAAGTATGTCCTAAGGCACAGCTTTATTCAAAGAGTTGTGCTTCCTCTAAGTAAGCTCCAATTAGCTGGGTGGTTGTGTACGAATGAGTAAGACTTCCAGCACCACAGAAGCCTGATAGAAATGTGACCTTAAGTGCAACAGATATGTTTATATCAGTCAATGTTAACTCATCCACTGACGCTGCTTTCGTATTTTCTCACATAAAGTGGGCTGTCTTCAGGAGCTGTAGCAGTTCCCTACTGAAAACTCCTCATGGCTTTAAGCGTTATCAAAGCACTACATTTCTTTCTGAGTGGTCCTTAAGTAATCAAGTGACTGTGTCCTCTGTGAAAAGTGGGAATGCGTATATAGCTTGGAATATCAAAAATAGTAGTTCTTAAAACAATTTGGTAATGTCGAGGTACGTTTTGCCATAGTTGTAAATAAATGGGAACATTACTGAAATACTTTTTTGGGGCTTTTTTTTTCCTCCCACTGTAGAGGTACAAGTGGGATGAGTATCCATGGGGTGAAATTTATGGCTAATGAAGGTACAGAGAACAAGTGTTGGCTTGCCTTTGTATCAGCATTCAGTCAAATAAGCTTCTAGGTTGAAAATTCAAACTCCTTACGTGTATGATATATAACCTTAGGGGAGTTGCATAGACTTACTTGGCTTTTCCTTGCTTTTCCCCATTGGACATGCCTGTGTAAAAAGTCAACTACTTAGATACTTCTGATTTACAGGAAGAATGGAGTATGGAGATGGGCATGGACTTCAGACTACCTTGTGAGATATCTGGATGAACTGTTGAATTGATTGAAGACTAGAAAGTGTGTGAGGAACACCATTGGCATGGATGTGCTATAAAGACACATAATGAATCCTGTATTCCTGTGGTTTTTGACTCCCTGTTGGGATTTCTTGCAATTCAGTTACTGTAGGCAGACCATCTCGGAGAGGTCACTGAAATAATTGGTTGAGGCACTAACTAGGTTCTCTTGTCACTTATAAGGTGTATAAAAATGTACGTAAAATTTTAGGTACTAATGCAGTGAGACCTGTACTATGGTGCCATATGTGAGATTAAGTAGCACAGGAGTCCCAAGACCATCTTTGTTGAGAGAGACTGTTTCCAAGGGATGGGTTCCCCGTTCACTAGTGTGATTGTTCAGAGCGGAGAGCAATGAAGAGGCAAACACCAACGCTCCCATCCCTCCCTGCCTCCACCCCCATCGTGCTACTAATCTTCTGTCTGAAAGGTGTATCAGTAATCTAATACCTTGTGAGATTGTAATGTATACTGTGTCATAATACAGACTGAAATTTGATATTGTCAGTCTTTGTGTCTTTCATGGTACTTCTGTGAAGCTTCTAAAAGGACTAGTGTTTTTTCCCCAACTGGGGTAGCAACTCGTCTAAATACTTGGCTGATTTTTCTGCTTCTGAAATGTTTAGGGGTTTTTTTTTAATTTGCTGTTTCACTTTATTTTAAAAGTTACAGTGTGCTGGGCATTGTCCATTTCACAAGGCAGTCTCTTAAATTTTTATAGTGCAGCAAATGAACAGCAGAGCATACAGGATGTGTCTGGTTGGCACTTCTCTGCCACTGGTTCTAACTATTGATCATACTTAAAGAAGCACTGTTAAGGTTGTTCAAACTGAAAATTTGTGCTGCAGTACCTTGAAAGTGACTCCGTATTATAGGTTTTCACTTCAACAATTCTGATCTTTCCTGTAACTTGAAATAGCCACTTAGGAGCTCTGCCAGAGTCTGAAACCACTTCAGCTTGTCACTGGGCATATCTTTACATGACAAGAGAAAGGATTTTTACATTTCTTGAGAGACCCCTGGAAATAAATTAAATTTCCCAGAGTTAATATATATGGGAAACTCAGTTTTGCCAGTATCTTCCTTTGGTTTGCCTGAACAATCTTGACAAGATTTTATTAGGCTCGAGGAAATAAATGGTGTCTGTGCCACCTATGTCATGCACAGAAGTGTGGAAGGAACAGTTACTTGGAGAGTAAAGTTCTGTCAAGTGCCACATCAGGATGATAAGAAATCCCTCCTCCAGCCACCATTATCTCTAACTAGTGTTTCTTGGCAGCTGCAGGGATTTTCCCTGAGAGAAATGTCTAAAATTACATCCCCTGTCCTCAGTTCTGTGAGGAAGGAGGGAGAACGCATTTAGCATGGGAGCACATTAAGAGCCTGCTACCAGCATGCCAAAGTGAGTCTGTCAAAATACCTGGTTCTGGACTACTGTTAAAATGAAACTTTTCTGCTAAAAGGCTTACTTGAGGAAAAAGTGTTGCTCATGGATTTTTTTTCTTGTTTCCTAAACAGAAGTTACTGGACTGGCTGTGCTGCAGTTCCTCAGTTTGGCTGACTGGCCTTCATCATCAACTCCTAATTTTTATTTTTAGTTCTATTTTTGTGCTTTCTTCTCTAGCACTTAGCAGATGCTACCTTGCAAAAGCAGATGCTTTGTGTTCCTTCGTTTCCTTCTCAAGAGCGTCTCTTGTTTTTTGGTTACTTTCAGGAGTTGTGCTTTCCCTCCAGGAAATGTTACACAACTGTGGCCTGGTTCTGCCCATGAGGGTGGGCTCCTTGTTCTCTCCTCGGCTGTCCTGGGCTTCCTCCTACCCGTCTGTGCAGCCTGCCTTCTGGCGTGTAAGACCTTGGGCAGGATCCCTTGCCTTGATCCCTGTTTGTTCAGGTGCTAATGTGTCCGGACCCAGCTCTGGGTCCTGGCCAGAGCTCCTGGGCATGTCTGCAGTACAGGAGAGATTTCCAAAATGGCTTTCACCCAAACCTGCTCTTGTTTCTGGTTTGCATTGCTGGAAAAGTCCCCTCTTCTCTCACCCGTGTAGCAGTTTTCAGTTGTTCTCTACTATACTGCTTGTGTTTTTTAACTTAGGTCTTGACTTCGGGGCGGGCTGCCCATTTTTTTTTACTGTCCCTGGGTGTGAGTAGCGTGGTGGCTTCACGTGTGATCTTGCAGCGGGTCGCTGCAAGCCTCCGAGGAGAAGGAAGCCCTCTGGTGAGGCCAGATCAGGATATGGCTCACATAAATTTATCTATGATGTCTTCCTTTACCCTCCCATGCTATTTGGTGTGAAGTAAGTAGGACCCATTTTATTACTTTGAGGGGTGCTGTTTCTTTCAGCTGGTCTTCTGTGGGTCTTCACTGCCTTGGTTTCAGCTGTTGAACCTTAGCTTAGTAGTTGGGAGAGCTGCCATCCCCTCCCAGCAGTGTGCAGGGCAAATTACAGACTGGGAGAGGAAAACCCCTCCAGTCATGCCAGAATGCTGAGCCTCTGTCAGCCTCTGCAACTCAAGCTGGGGGCAGTTGGGCATTTTTGGCAAAGATTTTTGGCATTCAAGCAGATGCAATTTGTGAAATTTCACACTTTTTTGCTTACTCAATGAAACTGTGTCTTCATCTGAGGACAGATGACAGGAGTGGTGTTTAGTTTAGCTGCTTTGAGAGACTTTTTGCTCAGTGCCTAGAGCTCAAAAAGAATGCTTGAAATTATGCATGTTATGGGTTGCTCTTGTGAGATAGGTCATTATGAGCTATTTTCAAGGGGGGAAAAAATCCCACACAAGCAAAACATGCAAGATGTGTATCATAAAGATCTTTTTTATTGCATTCATTTATTTGAAACCTGGTGAGTAAATATCTACGTGTATGTATATATGTCCTTGATTTGTGTAGCCTTTGAATTGTGACATGCAGCCATGTCATTCAAGGAGACACAGAAGAAATGTCTGGAGCTTCATCACAGGAAAATACATAACAGTACATTTTATGTTACTGCTATCTTTTGCTCCAGATCTTGTAGTGGGTAAAAATATACGTATTTGAGAATATTCCACATACGCAGTTTGGACCATTTAGAAGGTTGTGTTATAAGGAGAGTTTCGTTTGAAGAATCTGAAATTACTGTGGTGCCATTACAGAAGGAAGCCCTTTTTTTCCCCAGTTGTGTAAAATTTAAAATTTGTCATAACTCTGAACAGACAGGTTTTTTTTACAATTTGAGCAGTGTGATTAAAGACATCTGATTTTGTTCTTCTCTACTTCTCATCCTCTTCTTATTCTTTTCAGGAAATGCCATTGCCATTTACAGTGCTGGATTTAGACATGTTGTACATGTATCCGCTAAGAATAGCATTGCAGTTTGAAAGTAGTTATGTCTCCAGGCTTCTCCAGCAGTGCCTTGTCATGCTGCATGGTTTACCCAAAGCCTACACTTAACCAGTGTGGGTTGGCAATGAGTCGCTTGGCAAAGTCTGTCTCCTTTTAAGCTGTACCGTGAGAGTTTTAACCTGCTAGGGTCTGTGGTCCATCCCAGTGCCCCTCAGAGTTCTTTTGTCACACTTCCTGAGGCAGCTCCTGCCTCGGAGTGAAGTTACAAGCCTGTGCCAATTGCGCCTCTCTTTAGAGCTGTCAACTTGAGGGCAATGCAGTTAAAAATAATTACTTGATTCAAATCTCCCTGTCTTGAGTCCATCTCTTGTGGCTCTCTAGTTATACTGTGTCACTCATAAGTAAAACAGGCCAAAATTAACATGCCGCTATCCAGCTGTTCTTGAAGATTAAAAACATGTTTGCTTGGAGACAGTCACTGTGCTAAGCTGCCCAGAGGCAGATACCAGAAACAATACTCCTGGTGCTGAATGACAGCGGCAGTGAAATGTTTAAATAAAAAAAAAACAAACCCAAACAACCCAACAAATAATAAAAAGGTCCTTCCCATACTTTCCTTTCCTGGGAAGGGAATGGATTTGAATGCCCTGTGCTGACAGGGGAGACCTTTCTTATCACAGTAGTAAGGAAAAAAGGGCTGACATGCTGAAGGTGGTTTTTGTGAAGTCTTTTGACAGGTAGTTTGCTTCAACTTCTACCATTCCTGGGTCTCTTTAAAGCTGAAAAGGAGTGACCTATGCCTGACTGTGGTTCTGGGCATACCTGTGTGTTCTTCTGGCTAGTTTTTCCATCACCCTCATTGCTGCTTCAGCTACAGCTGCTGACTGTGTTTCCATTTTGGTAGGTGTCAGGAGCCACATTTAGAGCTTCTCATTTGTACTTTGCATTTATCGTAATGAGATAGGAAATGCATATCTAGGAGAAATGGGAGACAATTGTAACGGTAAACTTGCTTTGACTTTGCATTTAAGGAGATTTCTAGTCAAATACATCAAACTGTGAGTATTTCTGTAATAAGGGATGATAACTTTTTTATAAATACCAGCAGTGCTGGCTTTCCACTAACACAGTAGAAGTTTGCAGTGGTTAAGTGGATAATAGCTTGTCATCATCTTTGTGAAAAATGTGAACACCTGAATTGGTTTTTGGCTCTGTTTTTAAGATAAGTGCTTCCAGTAGGGCATTCCGTGACTCCTTCCAACTGAATGTCAAGCCCAAGAATATTAAACTGTATCTTTACATGGCTCCAAGGCCTTTGAGACCTCTTAGATACCAAGAACAGTGCAGACATGCACTACAGCCCTGGAAGTTGTTTTGTTTTATTCTTACACAAAATCATCCTTTTGAAATATTTTTGTGTGCCAGTGCATAGGGAAATCTTTAATATGTGGCATACTTATAAAATTACTCAGACATTTTATCTATAACTTACATTAAAAAGCACATAGTGCGTGCAGTAGAAGACAGCTTGTAATTCATCAGAAAGATAATATGATTGATTTATAGCCGATTTCCCTGTCAGCAGAGTAAACCAATTTGCCAAAATGGATCAGTACAAAAAATAAGTTCTCCATCAGTGTTAAAATATTTCCTATTTGTAAGCCCCTCACAAGGAGGATGGGCTTTGATTTATTTGTAGTGAGTGAATGTTATCTCTGAAGCACAACCCTGGTCTCTCTTTATTCTTCTGTCTTTAACAAAGCTATTCCTTGCTGCACAAAGACAATGAGAAGGCGAGGCGGGGAACAGAAAAAAAATCATATTGTAGTACGTGGCACATGAGAATAAATTCATGTATTATTAATGACTTTTGTGGTGTAGAGCCTCGTGGTTCTCAGGGTTCCAGTTCACAGGAAGCCGTGCCCTCCGAAATGTTCTCGGTCTTAAAGACACCATGATAAATGGGACTGACAAATAGCAACAAAAGTATGCAAAAGGAAGACATAAATAAGACCTAATGCCTGCGTAGGTTACTTATTGCACAGTTTAAATAAACTTCAACTGAAAAGCCCTGCACACCAGTACTGTTAAGCAAACTTCAGGTTCTTCTCATCGCCCTCCTCCTAAGACCTTGTGAGAGAGAGTGATGCATCAACTTATGTTTTGGGTTATATTTGCTTAAACAGTTCTTCTAAAACTGTCCTCTTTAGTTCCTAGTCACTTTTAGCTTTCACTGTGGAAAGAGCTGTGAGGAATCCCTGCCATCGCAATGAGATACTCTGTGTGTGTGTGTGTGTGTGTGTGTGTGTGTGTGTGTGTGAGAGAGAGAGAGAGAGAGAGAGAGAGAGTGGGTGAGCAGGGGAGGAGGAAGGCTTGACAGGCTCTGCGATATACAGCAGCTTACAAGTTTGTGCAGGATTTCATCTCTTTCGGGCTTTTAGCTGGTCAAACACCTGCAATGAGAGTGCCTTAGCCCTGTAACAAACTCCTGAAAATTTCTGAAGGCTGGAGCAAGCTTTGCATCAGGGAGCTGGCTGATGGGCTGGTCCTCCTAACAGCTTCTTTCTGAGGTGGTGGGTTGTCAAGAGATGGTTGAAACAACCTGTAATATAGCTGCTTTTTCCCAGAAAATGATTTCTGTTCTCAAAGCGAGTTGAGTGAGGGAGTTAGACCCAGGGAGCTTGTTGTCAGATCTTGTTGGAGGTTGCCCTTGGCTTGATTTCTTATTGGCAAATGTTGACTTGTCTCGGGCTGCTGTTGAGCTGCTGCCTTTGCAAATAAGAGGTGCCGAAGAGCCTGTCAGCTGCAGAGCAGCGAGAGACAAATGACTGGATAGCTGCCTTGGATAGCTTGTGTAACCCCTTGCCTTCTGCTAGAAGTTTGTGTTAAATGTAGCATCCCATTTTCTTCGCTGTAATAAGGCCAGTACAGGACTATATAAACAGTGGGGGATTGTCTTTTGCACATAAGACACACCACACTGTGGAACTGACTGTGCAGTATGTTTCCTATTATGCATATCATAGTAAAATTTAATGAGAAAGAAGAGAAACTGTAACTCATGGAGAAAAGGTCAACAAAACTGAAAGGCACTTTTGCAGATAGGCAAGTGTGTGGATCCTCTGGTGATTATTTGGTCTGTCTGCTGTGGAAATCCACATCAAATCTTTCGCCATTTTTTAATGACACAGGATCAGATTTGCAAATGGAAGGTGAGAGCACTAAATCAAGGAATTTGAGCACTTGATTTTATGTTTGTGTCTGGGTGGTCCAAATCATTAAAACTTTTTCTAGAAGCTGTGTAGGCTCCTCAGCTGAAGAGATTATGTATTTTAATTTATTTTTTTTCTGTGAAACATTGTGCCTAGTTGAGATGTATAAAAACCTGTGGAGTTCTGTATTTCTCAATTATTAAAAAAAAAAAAGGGGAGGAGGGCATTCAAATGTCTCATTTCTACATAAAAGACTTCAGAGTTAGGGCTGGCCTGCTGCTGTGAGCAGCCCGGAGGCAGAGAGCAGAGCTGGGATGGGGACCAGTTCTGCTTCAGGGACAAGGTGGCTCCAAGGCCAGTCCAGGACCCTGATGGGCAAGGGGCTGCCAGAGTTGGAGCTGGTGTGAGTGTTACAGGGAGCAGTATGTCTCAAGTGTTTGACCTCCAGATGGATTTTGGGTTAAATTCCACATTATTTACAGCGTATTATGTCTTAGTAAAGAGTTAGGCCATGGTTTCATTTTTCTGTGAGAATTATTACTAGCCTAGTACTTTTTGTATGTAGTATTTATTTTTTTATTTGTGTCACGTTTGACATGCTCCCTTTTTACATCCATATCTCCAGTCTGTATGACAAAGTTGCAGGTTGTCAGTCTGCTTTTAATGGCAAGCCCTGAAATCTCATGTGTCTGTTCTCAGACTGTGATGCTTCTGTGAGATGGAAACAATGAGAAATATGATGGAATCTCTGTCCACTCTTTATGAGACAATACAGCTGCTCTTTTCTCTATATCCTCAGTTTTGAATAGTGTCTTGACACTCGGAGAAACTGGATGTGACAAGAATAGAGACAAATCCATAAATCAGTTATTTTTAAAAATGTCTATTCTGCTACAAATTTGGCTTGCTCTTTCTGAGAGCCACTAGTTGCCATCTTCAGGACAACTGTGAAATTTGAACAATTTTTCAGTACTGAACTGCTTTTCTGGACAACTGAATTTCATAGAACTGGCTATTAAAGGATTATATCCTAGTTATGTTAAGTGAAGCCTGAAGCTGTCTTCCAGCTTGCTTGCTGGAGCTGGTCATTCCTGACAGATGTTCTGTAATTCTATATAGACAGGGTTGTCAGGCATCACAATGGCCTGCCCAGCAAAGGTGGAGTCACCATCCCTGGAAGTGATCAAGAGCTGGTTAGATGTTTTGCTTAGGGACATGGTTTAGTGGTTTTTGATAGGGCTAGGAGTAAGGTTGGACTTGATGATCTTGAAGGTCTCTTCCAGCCAAAACTGTTCTATTATTCTGTGTTGTTCATCAGCGCTAGACATCAGCCTCTCCTTAATGAAAGGGACCCAGAACACGATCATCCTTAGGTAGCAGCTGTGCCGAATACAGCACAGCATTTTATTTCCTTGCTTAGCCCTGCTGCTTCCCAGTGTGCTCTGTCCTGGTGTCAGGAGGTTGAGGCTGGACCTGCAGCTGCATTTTAAGGAGCTGAAGGAGACGAGACATCATCCTTCTTTCTGAGGACCATGGTGCTGGTCACAGCCTCTCAGTATCTGCTCTTGGCCTTGCATGATGGGACATACGGAGAGAAAGAAATGAGTGCTGGTGAATATTTGGTAGTGCTGTGGTGCAAGCAGGAAGAGGAGAGAGATAAGCACATATGGTCACCATCTCTGTTGCCCTGCACTAGCTGGGGATGCACTTCTGGTTTCTGCTTCCCTGGGTCACTCACTGCCTGGCTGAGCACTGCAGAGGCTCTGCTGAAGCTGGGACCAGGTTACCAATGGAGAAAGAGAAGCCCACAGGATTTATGACAAGGACTAGGAAAAATCATGTTTCTGTTCTGTCTTCAAGCTCATGCCTTTTGAAAAACCTGTGGATTGGCCATGTAGGTCTTCCTCTTCTCTCCAGGACAGTTTCTTTTAGGGGCCCATTTGAGGTGCTCCAGTCACCTCCACTGTTTCTGGTGTTGACAGTGGATTTTCACCACCTTTTTCCCTCTCCTGAAGGAGCAGGGTTTAATTCTGGAAATGTGGCTTAAGTGCATTGGGGTCATTAATTTTAAGTTGTAATATTGATATTGCCAAGTGTCTCTTTGCCTTAAACCAGCAGTTAAGGTTCCAGAAACTGAGGAAATTTAATTTTATGTTGATTTTTTAAAAATTTTTTTAATTTACATTCGAGTTTGGGGCATTTGGTGTTGTCTTTGACAGTATGGCTATAT
>WTSP01021722.1:0-21839 GCA_025331215.1 Actenoides lindsayi | reverse complement strand
TGGCACCATTGCAGGGGAGGTTGGCCGGGGCTCTGAGCACCCTGCTCTAGTTGCAGATGGCCCTGCTCCCTGCAGGGAGGTTGTCTTAAATAACTGCAAATATATTGAAAGGGATGCAGACTTTGATCTTTAGAGGTGGTGAGTGTAGTTAACCTCAGCTCTTACTCCAAAAAGAGACTCCGTTAAATTCTTTTGAAGACAGGATCATACTGGAAAGATGGAATTGCTCTTATGAACTGGATAGAAGCCTCCTGCTGTTGTTCATGCCCGGAATCTGGTGGTGGGATGTGTCACTGCTGCAAAAGAGATGCCCCCCCCACCCCACCCCAGCACATTGCCTGGAGCTGGTGAAGAAAGCTAAGTAACAGGGTTTCTGATTTATGTATTTATTATTTTCTTTGAAGATAAATATGTTATCCCTTAAGATAGAATAGGAAGGCTTTTGAAAAACTTTCTGTGGCTCTCAGTGTTTTATAACAGGGTGGATCCAGGTGATCTGGTGAGCTCAGGCTGCGTCTCTCTTCCCCTGTGAGCTCTGGGTGTATGTGTGCAGCCTCCAGCCTGCCTGTGTGGCAGGAGAAAAGGACCAACGCAGCAGCTCTTCCAGGCTCTCACCAAAACCGAAGTCCTTGCAGTTGAGGAGGTGAGATTCAGTGCATCTGTATGAAACGGAAATCCAGCAAAGCTTGGGAGTGTTTGCTCCTGCCCAGCTGGCCACCTGCCCTACTCGGCAGAGACTCCCCCAGGAGCTTCTCCAAAGACTTCTGAAGCATCTGGCAGCAGTGGGATTTCGGATACGAGTGAGCAGGTAGATTTACTTGACCCTGGAGTTTGGAATAGTGACTAACTCAGGTGCCCATGCAAACCAGTCTCTGAGTTACTTCTCCATCTGAGAGATTACGACTAAGAGGGTCGATTCATAACCTTTTCCAACTTGCCGCGCAACTTCAGCCAGGACAAAGATTTCTTGTTACTTACACCATTATTACCACCCAGATGACTACAAAGACACAGAATTATGTAACTGCTTGCTTCTACAGCTGAGCTGCGTTTTTGTCTGTGTGATTTACAGACCCATGACAAGGAGACCCTTCTCTGATAAAGGGGTTTTTCAAAATGAATTTGCAGTGGTTTTGTAGATCATACCCCTCACTTCAATTCTTTCATCTGCCATTTCCTGTGGCTGTTCAGCAGCTTTAAAGTTATTATTAAAATTATCATTCAGAAATAACTTCGTAAAACATTATATGCCATTTACCACTGGTTTTTCCTTTATGTCTTGCACTAGGCAAAAAAAACCCAAGCTGCTGAGTTTGAACTAGCAATGGAAAGTTCATTATAGTTAATTGTTGATTAGGTAGGAAAGTGAATTATAGAAAAGAGATCAGAAGCATCTAATTGTCTTCACCATGGACATGATGCTTTGCAGACGGGGAGGGAGCGTGCAGCTTGCAGCATCATTGGAGGCACTGAGGTTGGTAACAGCTCTCTTGCTAATGCAGACTGACAAATACAGGACAAATTGTAGAATATTTCACTGCTGGTACAATGTGTGTTTCCTTTGTTCAGCTTCTGGAAGATGAATTAATGTGTTTTTAAAGAAAAAATGTATTGGTGATAGGGCAGGATGGGTGCTTCACTGAGGAGAGAGGTGGAAGGTTGACTACCTGGATGAACAGTTTTAACTCATGTATCTGATCCTTCTTCAGGTTGATCATCTGATACTATTGGTCTAATGAGGGGCATCTTATCCCTATCCCAGGTAAAGCACAGAGGCAGATGCCATCCCAAAATGGGGTCACCTTTTGGTGAAATGCTTTTATGGGCCAGATGGCCCTTCCCAAGGTGTCAGAAGGGAGATGGTATGAAATAGCAGTTGCCAGTGTCTCTTTCTTTTTTGTTTGTTTGTTTCTTAGAATAATGAAGTGCTTAAAACAATATCACTACCCTCAGCTGTCTCTTTATTACTATTATTTACCTTGCTTTGAGCACAAATACTTTTGTATAAGATTGCATTACATCATCTGAGAGAGGTGAAAGTATGAGAAAGTAGGAATCTGGGAAAGGATTTTAATTATTTGGAGTTGGATGGTAACTGATGGGGGGAGTGTGAAAAATTAAACCCAAAACATTCAGATAGGATAGAAAGAAAATAAACCTATTTTCTGTGTCTTTTAATAGCTGTGGTACCAAAATCAATGATTCAAGCAGTAACGGTTCGGGATATCGGGAGCTGGAAAAGAGACCACGTCCTCCTTCTATAACCAATGCCTGGAAATGGGGAAAGGAAAAAGCCAACCAGTAAAAAGAGTGGAAATGTCAAGAAAACAAAGATGTCTTTTAAAGTGTGGGGACTGCAGAGTTAACGTAAAAGACAGAACGTTCTGCTGCAGCTGGTGGGCAAGGTTAAACCTCCACGTATTTTTCTCCACCACCCCACCCCCCAAAGTCTGCTTCTTCCAAGCCTCATTAACCGTTTTGCTGAACATTACAATCATTACTCTTCTGCCAGGTTATATCACATTTTTCAACCTTTTAGGTACAGACCTTAGAATTATTGATCCAATGAATCATACTGACTTAGGTGCTGCCTGCTGCTGAAACACTTCTGTGGAAACCAGGATGTTGGCTAAACAGGGAGCATTTTATTTTTTGTTTTGTTTTATTTTGCCTGCATACTCTTTATGTAAGGGAGTGATTTTCCACACAGAAGCAGCAGTTGTACGGGGGCACCGCCTCTTTGCAGTTCCTGTGGCACCGTGTGATGTTTCAGGCATCTCATGGCAATGATGCACAAGCAGCGAAGTCAGACAGAGCTAATTTCTTCTTCATTACTGAAAATAATGAGATCTGTACACTGTCGAGGCATCCTCTACTCAGCACCCGAGGCTAGTGATATTATTTTGGCATTTTATTTGTTGGCTGGGTTCATTTGGCAAGTGATGGGAGGAGTATGAGCTGGTTTGAGTGACCTCTTGGGGTGGTAACCTCCAGCAAAAGAGGGTTTATAAGAATCGCCCCTTTGCACCAACCCAGTGACTGTTGATTCTATGTCTATAATACAGAATCATAGAATGTTTTGGGTTGGAAGGGACCTTTAAAAGTCCTCTAGTCCAACCCCTGGTATCTACAGTGCTACTGTAGCTGTGAAAGATGCAGATAGACCTTGCTCGTCCCTTTTGTTTTCATACGTTTTAGGAATGCCAAAAGACTAAGCTGTTTGTGTGAGCAAAACTGATTTTGACTGAGCTACAGAAAAATCCTGCCTCTGCTGCCAGAGGGCACATGTGTACATTGCATTAGGAGCTTTGGATTTTTGTCTTGTAATCAGGATTATGGTACTTAAAGAATGGGCCTAGAGTTTATCCACCACACAAATGATTAGTATAATCTGAAATCTAGAATAAATATGAAGCCAGATGTGAGAATCTCCCAGACCATGTTGATGGTTATTGAAACTGGCCGTAAAAATAAATGAAATAAGAAGAGATGCAGCGAAATCACTGATGAAATCAACAGCAGTTGAGGTGTGAAAAGTGATCCTCTTCCTGATATATATACCCAAATTACAGATCTGTTCAGAATCTTTGATCAGCTTCCGTGAGAGACGTGACAAGGCAATATTGATGAGAAACCAATGAAACTTAAGATATCAAAGATTCCCAAGCATCTGCTAAGCCTGAGATCAGACATAAGAATGAATAGTTTAATCCTGAAAAACTCAGCTCTTGGTGCTCTGATCTCAGGTTGGGTCCAGATGCATTTAGGGAAAAAACGCAGGACTCGATACATAGCAATTTGTCCAGGGATTGGCCTGAAAATAGATTCTATTTATTAACCAGGGTGTCAAGAAAAAGCTTGAAGGATTGTAACTGTAGAGCAAAGAATTCTTTTTATTTGCATTGTTTCAGTGTCTGCAGTAGGATGGAACCACCTCCTGCTTGGAAACTACCTCCTGAAAGGGAGACCAGGCGGGGAAGGCACAGATGCCACCTGCCTTGCTCCTGGTTCATGTTGCAACAGGGAATTCGTAACAGAGTTAGGAACAAGATGTTCCGAGTCCCAGACTAGTATTTGAACATCAGGATTCTTTGTCTTCTATCTCAAGTACTTCACATCTGGTTTTCTGTTGTACCCGGGCTTCTTGAAGCTGCCAGAGAAATCCTGCACCTTCCCCTGGCATCACCTAGCCAGGAACACAAGAGTATCCCCCAAATAATAGAAGTGAGGTATGTTCTCTTTATTAATTACTATATAAATCGTAACAGTCTTTAAAAATACCAAATCAGCTAATCATATCCTAAGCGCTTTTTCTTTTGTGCTTACAGAATGAAATGCATAATTCACGAACTTAACAACTCCCAGCACTAAACTGGGATCACAAACCTGCATATGGATATTCTTTTTACCACAAAATACACGTTGGCAATGAATTTAAGACAAGGCATTTTGGCAGATCTGAGTTGCTCTCTGTAAGGCTCAAGAGAAACGAGCTGTGTGATTTATTTTGTAGAGAACTATTCCGATAGAATATTCAACAGAATTTCCCAACTCGCTCGTCTGTTTTGTTTTCAAGAATGGAGAGATTGAAATGGTTAATAATTTTGAATGAAACTAACTTTTCTTTAGCAAACGAAACAATGACAACAAAAAAGCTGTGGTAATTCTCTTGCAGCTTTCCAAAACAATTAGGCAGCAAATGACTGCTGAAGAGATTTTCATGTTGTTTCAAACACTGGTTTGAACAATTGGAAGCTACAATTTTTTTTTTTAATTATTTTTTTTTTTCTTCCTCATTGTAACTTTATTATCTGACAGGAAATGACTAATTTGGAGTTTGTTATTGCTCTTTTATAGTCCATGAAATATAAGTATATAAGTAAACATTTCCATCAATTAAAAAAGATGGAATACATAATGTGAAATTGTTAAAAATTAAGCAGTTCTTTAGCTGAGGCTGAGCCAGGCTAAATTATAGGCAGGGTTGAAGGCTGTAGTTTTCAACACTCCAGCACAGCCTGCCTGGACTGGAGCTGCTGGCAGGTACCACATTGAAAATCACGCTCTTGATGTAACTGGGACCTCGATGCATCTCCACATCTACTGGTTATACCTGGAGCAAGCATCTTTGTTAGGCAGAAGGGGTGAGGACCACCAAAGGCTGGAGAAGGACATGAAGCTGGCGGGTACTGCTGGCTGGGAGCTGTGAGAGGTGAGGGTTGGCCCCCGGTATTTTTCTGATCATATGGTTTATTCTACTTAATTCACCATCGATAGTGTCTCACCACGTCCCTTCTGAGAGGCACATCTATATATATATAAAAAAAAAGACCTGTAATTCATTTAAAGATGACCTGTATTTAAGAATTATTGTATATTGCTTTTCAGTGAGACTACTTATCCTGAAATTTTTCTTATTTTCCATCTCAATTTCCGTATATGAATGAATAATGACGTATGAATACCATGTGAAAGAGAGGGTTCCTCACCTTTGAATGACTGTGGATTAAAGTAGTTCCATTAACAGGGCAGCAATGAGAAGCATTTTTTTTCCGGTGTGGATTCTCTAGCACGTAATGAGCTCTGGATTTATATCGCAGTCTTTTTCTTCCTAGAACTGCCAATATAAATCTTGCTCCTTTGCATGTCGGTCCGGGGCCTGTCTCGCTCCAGCCTGTGCTTTCCTGAGGAGCTCTTATCTGTTCTCTGCGTTCCATCCAGCTGTTCTGCCCCAGGTAACCCTGTATGACTACACACCAGATGCTCTTTCTGGCATTTCACCGTGCTCCTCACCTCGCCTGAATGTTTTAACTGTCCCCGAGCTCTACCCAAGAGGAATTTTTCCAGGCTACGTTGAAAGGGAAGGAAATGCATATGGTTTGGATGAGGATCAAGTGCAACAAAGGTGTTGACGGACACGGGCATCCCTGTCGATTGCATCCTACCCCTTCCTCCCCAGCAGCACCTAAAAATTGTCCTTTCCATGCTGGGTCTCGCTCTGCCAGTGCTTCCCATCACTTCTGCGCCTGCCTCTCCCTTCATGTGCTACACCACCCTTGCACGGGAAAAACAAAAGAAAAAACAACCATTTTTTGTAAGCTGTTAGGTTAACCTTTCCATCCCTTCCAAACCCTGGCCATGCTCTGCTGGCTGCAGCTCGCCCCACTGGTGCTGGGCTAGGCAAGGACAAGCTGTAGCTCCTGCTCCCTGCTATTCCTCTGTCCCTATCTCCCAACCTTTGCCACTCTGTTTCTCCCTCCTGTAGCATCCTGTCCATCCTGCAGGTTATTAGCTCGCCAGCTGTCTCCTCTGCTCTATTTCTCACAATGCCAAGAAAAACAGGGTCCTGGATCTTGATTTTGAGGCTGTACCATAAAGAATAAGGATTAAGATCATTGGTGCCATTCGGATTTATTCCATTCCAGTAGCTGTTTATAGCACATGAGCTTCGTTGGTTAGTAACACTAGAGATAAATTTTGGCCCCTTATTTTTCATAACTGCTTGCTAGCTGTGTATCATCAGTTTTTCTCTCATTTAGATACTTGCTTCTACTTCAGGGGGGAAGAAAAAATCCCAGTTGCCTAGATAATGAAGCTGATGAAACAAACTCTGAGGTGCACTTTACAATGGAATTTGATTGTCATAATTTTTCATGTGTTAAAAAAAGAGCACGTTGGCTTTCTCTGGGGAATGGTTGGGTTTATGTTTTGTTGGGATTTTTTTTACATCCAGAACTCGTAGTCGTGTGGCAGATCTCCTTTATTTTCTTGGGAACACGAAAATATCCCAGCATTTAACAGCTGAGTTCACTGAAAAACTATATATTATAATTTAATGAGGCTTGAAGTTGTACAGCTAACGCTTGAAACAAAAACTTGAAGCAGTGTGAATCTGAACTTTGAAAGCACATCTCTGCGCAAGCCTGGTGGAAATACCTAGAAGGAGATGGGAAATATTTCAAATTAAGTGAGTGGGATCAGCCCCTCCAATGGGGCTGGATGCTTTTCTGGAGAGCTTTAGTCAAGGTGATGTTTGCAGCCAGAGGCCAAGCATCAGGCCACTGGAGAAGGCATCTCTTTCAGGCTGTTCCTGCAGCACCAGCAATTCATACGCGTGGCTTTGTGTAGCAGAACTTGGGCTTGGCTTCACTAGGGTCTGGAAGCTGGCTTGCTTTTGAGGGGCACAGCTCCCTGAGGCTGTCAGGATGTCAGGATTTGGGGGCAGCACAGCTGCTGACGTTGGTACCATGTGGCATGTTGCTCTCCATCCCTTGTGGTCCTTCAGCTCCACGTCTCACTGGGCGTTGTGTTCCTGGGTGGCAAAGGGAGACTGTAGCTCTCAAACTTTCGAAGCGAGCCCAGCACACCCTCACACCCATCTGCACCAGTGGAAACCAGAGCTGCCTAAATGCTCTCACCAGGATCTGGGTGCAACCTTGGGGTTTTTTTGGTTCATTAAGGTTTGTTTTCTTGGTTGGTCAAAGCATGTCCTGGGTTGGCTTCACCTCTCTTACTTCCCAAAGTAAAACTCGCTCTTTTGACTGCCCAGTGAAATAAATTCTTTAGCGGTGTTATTTCAGTTACAAATGCTGTAGATAGGTATCCTGGCTCTCACCAGTTACCATGTTGCAGAATTTCCCTTGCCCCTTCGGGAAGTCAGAGTTGGGGATCAGCAAAATGGTCCTTTCAGAGGTCCCTGAAGAATATCCTGTTGCTGCAGGCAACACAATGCTTCCCTCTCCTCACCTCCCCTCTCCACTCCCAGTCAGTATACACGAATTTGCCAACTAAGTGGTCTTTATTTTATTTATTTTGTATTATTAACAGGGAAACAGAAGAAATATTCAGAGAAGTTGGAAATGATCCTATTTCATGAGAATGAGACATAATCCACGTGGTGGTTCTGTGATGTTTTTCCTCAGCTGCAGTCCTTGGGAGAGAGCCACAATTGTTCACATGCAAACAAAAGGAGTCTAATGAAAGTATTTTAATCTGCTGATCATCTATTCAGAGAGAAGGGGATGGCCCTGGGAGGTGTCTTTGGAGACTGGAAATGAGTGCAGCTATGGTAATCAGAACAGTCGTATTTATTTACGCTTCTGAGCAAGCTGCTGCGTGCACAATGTTGGTGGAGGTTGCTTTAGCTGCAGATTGCATTCTCTGCACCTCCATCGGATTAAAGAGCTCCAGGTCTAGTTACACTGCTGGTCTTGATGTATCGAAACCAGGAGGCTCAGCTCTGTAAGGTCCCTGTGTAGTGTAGGGTGGAAAGGTCTACTGGAAACTCATTCCAATAGGCTTAGACCCGTGTTCAGCTGTTCTGAAAACCTTCCTGATGGTGTAAACTTTTGGTTTGTGTGGTTAAAGGGATTTCTGATGGGGATCCAGCTTATACAGCTTTTGGATTGTGAGAGTTCTTTGGTAAGACCCCTGACTGCACACCCCAAGTAGTTTTCTGTCAGGGGAGGCATCAACAAGGACAAAACCTCCTGTAGGAATCATGAAGTTGATGGAACGTCGGAACGTCGTCTCCTCCTCCTTCACGCCATGAATATTGTGATCAGATGACAAAAGTCTTGGTGCCATGGGAGTGACGGTAGAAGACTGTCAACAATAAACATTTTATTAGAGCTTGACAGGTTGAAGGAGATTTGTCTCAGGTCTCACAGGTAATGAGATCTTGCCAACATCCCACCACGCACTGTCATTCCTCGTTTCACATAAAATCACTTCGCAACAGAGCCTACAACCCTCCAAGTCCTCACTGTTGTGCGAGCACTTGCCTGGAGTCAGCTGGAGAGGGGAGATGTGTCTTCTGCTGGGACAAGCCCACCTGAGCATCAAAGGAAGGGCCAAGGGGAGCAGAAGGGTGCTGCCTGCTTGTGTTTGTGCCACACAAGCTGTTTGGGTGGGGTATTCATGTGACAAATATACGTTGAAGTCATTTCTGAAAGTATATTCTTTTCAGCATTGGAAAGAATGTTGTCTTTTGTTTGCAGTAACCACAAGAAGGAAGACAAGAAGTTGATGTGGTTGACTAAAGATGAAGAGATGGTGTGATCCAGCTTTGAGGCAGTTTTCAGCTGTAAAAAACCATCAGTAAATGGAGTTATATTAGGTAAGAGAAATTAGTTTCACCCACATGCTCGTAACAAACGGAAAGAGGGTTTAGGGAATAGGTTGAAGTTTATATTTCTTTAGTTGTATTTAGGTTCCACGTTGTGTTTAGAAAGGCAAAATATCTTCCACTGCATTTATTTTATTACCAAAAAGATCTGGTTTTATTATTATTTTGCAAAAAAATCCCAACCCAACAACCCAACAATACAAGTACAAACTCTCCCCCAGTCCCCTGGGAATAACTTGGTGATGGCAAGAGTCTCTGCATAAATCTGTGGCTCACCCCAACACATGTCGGGGCTCAGAACTGGCTGAAGCTCCTGAAAAAAACTACAGCATTGACCAACAACAACAAAAAAAATTCCTCTAAAAAGAGCAGAGTAAGTAGGAGTCCTATTCCTGATACCCTATGACTACAAAATAGAGCTATGCCATTTTCAAGTCAATTCACATAATCGCACGTCAGGCTTCGGAGGCGATGCCAGAGGAACCAACGATAATTAGCCTTTTGTTGCTCTGTTTTCATATACATGTCAACGCCTAGCACACTGTATAGAGCTTTTAATTAAGATGAGCTAACTTGTGTTAAGCACTTTTTATTTCCCTGCCCTTCTATGCCTTTCTACATTGCCAAAACCTCTTGACCTGTCCTACCAAATGGCCAGACAATATCACTGTACTTGTATGAAGGAAGGTATTTTTCTTTTGCTGAAACGGATCCTTAAACAATATAATCTGAAATAAGATGGGGGGGAGAGGCGGGGAAAAAAGGACATAAAATGCAAGAAAATGTCCATATTGAGAATGTAGATTTTGGTGGGGGGTTTTTTATGCTTTAAATAATACCTGAAGTCCTTGTGCTGCTGCTGCTGCTGTTTGTAGTAAATTATCTATCACCTTTTTTTCTGACTCTTACTATTATCTGCTACCTATTCTTCCTTCCGCTACTCATCACTTTCCTTCCTCTTCAGAAAAAAATGTTATAAAAGCGAAAATCACTACGTTTGAGGACAAAATGAGAGGAAAATGATGTGCTTCCTGTCTGTATGGTCAGGCTTTGCTTGTGATTGTGTCTACTGCGGGTGAGGCAAATGACTGTGGAACTCGTGTAAATTATTTCTGATGAATGGTAAATACTTTGCCAGTCATACTGACATTATTTTCAGATTTTGGGTCAATTAATACTTTTTGAATATTCTAGATGTGAGAGAAAAAAATCCAGGAAAGGATCTACAAAACTGCTGGGAGCTGTTTATTTTGTGTAGGTATATATATTTTGTGGAATATAGAAAACTAGATTTTGTTCATTTTCTTTAAAAAAGAAATGGGATCGTTTCTGTTTCACTAGTCAGGAGAATGTCTCAAGCTGTTGGCCATGCTGCTGAGGTCTGACTGGGGTCTCTCCTGGTGAATACCCTCTTTTCACAGCTGAATTCCACCGGTGCACAAACCCCACCAAACACAACAGTGGGTGCAGCAGGTTGAGCACACCAGGAGTCAACGCAAGGTTCTTTCTGCTTTTGAGAAGTTCCACGTGTTTCACAAAAAATGACAAGCAGTAGCAGCATTTCCACATCCCCTATCAGCCAGGATATTGAAATGCCCGTAAGTAAGATGGTTTTGAAGGAATTTGTGGTGATTCTACTGATGAACCCCATAAGACTGAGAGCATCAGACTCGCTGAGTTAGTTTAGAGGGTCCTTTGCTAGTCCACATGCAGGTCTTGCTCTTCTTGGAGCTTGTGCATCTATATTTTATGTCTAAGATGTGAACAGAAGCATGTAACACTCTTTCTTTTAGAGGAGAAACAAATATTGTACAAGAGTTCCAATCTGAATCAAGGTATTAGTGAAGTAATTAAGGAGACGGCCTCATGGAGTTGGAGAATTGGTATTGGGAGCCCGGCGCCTGCGGTGAGATGCTGCATAGCCATCAGTAAGAGATACTCTCCTGCTGTTCCCTGAGTAAAGAACTTGCATAGCATTTCAAATACATTTGCTAAAATGCATATAATGATGATAGAGCTTGGGCGAGTTTCAGTCTGTGCCTTTTTCCCCCTGGTAAAATAAATGAGGGTTATTTTTCCTGACCCTGCTGTGTGTTAGTGTAGCGTGAAAACCCTGTTTATTGAAAAATAGGTTGCATAGTGAGTTCTAGGGCTTGCATCTACTCTCAAATAGCAAGAAATAGACTGTGGCTTTCCTATAACATTTAAAACTGTAAGGGTTAAGGCTGAATGATGTGCTTTTAATGGGATGTTAACTGGAGATAATGTAACTTCATCGATAAGCCTCAGAATATACTTTGAATAGATTTTGTACTTGGTAGCAGCCTCGACTGTATCTCATTACAAGTGGAATTGAAAACAAAACTCCTGTATCCTCAGTGGAAATGCCCACCACAGCGTGACATAATAATGTTGCTGTTCATGTAGCCATTTGCTGCCTACAGTCTGTTTGTAATGCAAAAGAGCCATCGACCTTGGTATGGCTCAGCCAGAAATCCCTGACCAGCTCTTTAGGGGATAATATCTGGTTTTGGTGGTAAGGACCCCAAAGCCACCCAGAAATATTCTTTTAATGGCTGACCTATTAAAACACCTCAGGTGAGGGAGGAAGCAATAACATTTATGTGTATTAACTAGGGTTACTTCCATTTAAAATTAAAAAAAGGCAAAACAATACATGGAAAAAAATAACAAAATCCAGCAGTTTAAATAAATTTCAGCTGCTGATGCTTTTCTAGCTGGACCAACACTTCCATACTCTGACCAAGTGACTGTTGGTATCATTGAAAGTCTAGATGACAAGGCTCGAGGGGAGTAGCATTCCTGAAAGTCATTTTGCAGAGAATTCATCTCCTCCAATGGCACTTTTATTTTTCACAAGCCTTTTGGAAGGAGCTGGTGTTTCACTTGGGATGTGCTCACTTAAGACAAGCAAATGAAAGAACCAAGCAGAACTGAGTGTGGTAAGAGGAGAGGGCAGGTACCAGGACAGCCAGGCTTAGAGGGAGGAACCAGGAATAGAGTTATAGAATCCTTTTGGTTGTTAAAGTCCTTTAAGATCATGAAGTCCAACAATTGACCCAGTGCTGTCAGGTCACATGGATTAATCCATGTCCCTCAGCACCACATCTCCACAGCTCTGAAACCCCTCCAGGGATCATGGGGACTTCACCCCTGCCCTGGGCAGCCTAGGCCAGGTCTGGAGAGCCCTTGCAGGGAAGAAATTGTTCCTCAGCTCCAACCTAAACCTTCCCTGGGGCAACTTGAGGCCAGTTCCTCTTGTCCTGTCCCTTGTTCCTTGGGAGCAGAGACCGACTCCCCCCTGGCTCCAACCTCCTGTCAGGGAGCTGTAGAGAGCCAGAAGGTCTCCCCTCAGCCTCCTCTCCAGGCTGAACAAGCCCAGGTACCTCAGCGCTCCTCATCAGATTTGTGCTCCAGACCCTTCACCAGCTTTGTTGAATGTTGTGTGCACCCTGCTTTCTTGTGTTGCTCAATGTGCTTGCTGTTGGGTGATGGTCTGCCATGAGAATCCTGCTTTGTCTGTGGAGTCTTCTGGGGGAAAACAAAGCAGAGAGGGTGTGAGGAGGGTAGCAGCTGGCATCTGGGAACCGTGCTGGCTACTGATCCAGCTGGTGCTGGGTTTCCTTTCAGTGTCTCCTAGTGACTTGGAGGTGGGCTCGCTGCTGAAGCCATTAGGCCATCTGTTTTGCCTCATGGGTCTTGTAAAAACATTTATCACCTACTGGGTTTTCTGATATGTTTTGTTTTGTTTTGGCTTTTTTAATGGTAATTCAACCTCCCCCCCCGGTGTACATTCATATAGCAGTTATACTACCTCTGCAGTTCTGTTGATGTTGTTCTTTTTTAATCAATTTCAAAGGGTTAGGCAGGAAATATTTTCATGGGGCTGTTTAAGAATCTGCTCCTCAAACCCTTTATTTTTAGATTCCCTTGCATTGCACTGTATGCGCAACGTGCTCGGCAAGATCACTTTTCCTTTAGTTGTTTTCTGGTGTACTAATACTGGTCATAGGAAAGTATTTTTCTTCTGGTAAACAAACTTGCAACAGCCACACTAAAGCTACCAGAGTGTGTTCTTGTCTTCCTTCCCTTCTCTGCCCTCCCCAAAGACTCTTTGCTCATGCCATTGCAGTGCCTCCTTCAATTCAACAACTGAGTGAACCGCTTCAAGTACTCAGGCCAGCACGGAGGGCTTTGTGTGGGCTTCCTGCTTCACACTTGCTGCTCTTCTACTGCCTGCTGCCAAGTCAGCGTGAGGCTGGGCAGAGTCTACCTCCACAGCTTCAGAATTTGAGCCCTACTACCTGCTTCCAAATGTGCTTCTGCCCCTTGGAAGAGCAAAGTGCGTCTGCCAGGGTGAGAAGGTTCCATACACAGAGCCATCCGGATCATCTTACCAGAACCTCACAACAATAAATCTTCCAAAGAAACATTCTCCTCTAGATGTCCTGCTAATGTACACACTGTTTGCTAAGGAAAATGCTTTACTGCCATGAATCATTTGATTAGAGTTGTATCATTTTTCCACAAGGGAAGTTCAGAGGATTATTCATCGATACAGAATAGCATGAAATTATATCCATTTTCTTTTTGTTGGTTTGTTTGTGTGTTTTTGTTGTGTTGTGGTTTGGGTTTTTTTTCTTGTTTTCTATCATCTTAAATTTCACTGTTTGAAAAAGATTTTTTGCAGTATTTCTGTTCATGAAGTCATACAGGGAAGTGACTTACTTTTTCCATTCTGTGCCCTTCGCTTTTCCCTTTTAGGCATTTTAACTACAGATAACATTGTATTTTAGCTCACCTTATAGTGTCTTATTATGCTGATAGTTGCACAGTGTTTTCTAAATCCCACATTGGGTCACTAAAGGGACAACGCTCAACAGCAAGTCATTTGGGAATACATGTTTCTGGTGGGTTCTTGAAACCTCCTGAACTGGTGAAGTGATTTCACGGGTAAATTTGCTTTTTCACTTGTATTTCCTCAAACACTAGTTTAGAGCAAAGTAGTGCAGCCGCTCGTCATGGAATTTCTCTATTTCTGTCATTAAATGAAGCAGCTCATTTTACTGAAAGGCTTGATAAATAGTATCCAGCACATTCCTAATTAGTCTAATCATGGAGAGCTGGAGAAGTTCCAGCTGCAAGGGGTTGGTTTAGCAAATATGTCTTGGCGCAATGATGGCCAGGCAGATCCTGGACTACATAATACAAAAGGTCAAGATCAGTTCATGGTACAAGTTGTTATTTTTCAGTTGTTAATGGAATGGTATTTTGGAACCTAAAAGGATGGTATTTAAATTGGCCATCATCCTTTTTGGAAAAGAAACGTTTTCGTATCCTCAAATATTTAACAAGTCTGTGACTCAGCCAATTATCATCTGAATCATTTTGTTTCACTTTGTATCTTGGAACTGTGAAACTTCAGGAGGACTGTGCAATTCTAGAAGAAGGCAGGAACAAATCCTAGAGGAAGTGCTTCTCTGGGGAAAGTGATTCCTCAGTCTGTGCCCCGTTATGTAAACTTTTTGCCTTAAGGATTCTCTGGGTTGTTTTTTTTCAGCACACCTGAAAAATTGCTTTCATGCATTATATCTTCTGAGGTGCTTGCCTCTTAGAAGACATAGAATTATATGCCATTTGCTGGTTGGTTGGGGTTTTTTTTAAGGCTAATTGAGATCAAACCCCATGAATTCCATGATGTCTGAACGCGTTGATATCCAGACTTGTGATAAACATCATTCTTCTCAAGTACTTGCCAAAAAGGGAGTTTACAAAGTGGTTTTAGCAATTGACTTGTTCTATGTGGACTAGCCACTAGAGGGGGAATGAGACACGTTTTGTCATGAAGTTCTGCAGATATTTGGTTGCAGAAGTCTTGAGATACTAGAAAATTTTCTTCATTTTTAATCTGTGTAGAGGAGGGTCTTATGACTGCTCATCTGCAGTCTTCTAAACTTTGTGTCCTCGAGGTCTAACCATCTAAAATGTATAGAATCACTGAACACGTTAAGTAGGAAAGGACCTCTGGAGGTCATTTGGTCCAAATAGTCTGGCCCTCAAAGTGAGATCAGCTTCAAAGATCGAGCCAATTTCCAATCTTGAGTAGGTTACTCAGGCCTTTGTACAGGCAGGTTTTAAGGGGCTCCAAGAATGGAGATTCTACAGCCTTCCTGAGCAAACCTCATCCAGGATTTGACCACTAATGTTCACGGCTGACATTTGTTTCCTGAAATTTAATTGGAATATCCTTTGTCAAAACTTATATCTGTTGCCTTGCAACCTTTCATTGAGCACCACTGAGGAGAGGCTGTCTCTGTCTTCTCTACACTTTCCCATTGATGATATCCATCCTTAGTGACTTGCAGTGACTGTAACAGTAATGTTGAATAAGGAAGTCATATGGATTTTGGAGAACCTCGTTTCTGGCAAGCTGTGATTCTATTTCCTATCTACCATGGTAAGTCAGGGTGAACAAAAGCCTTTCATACTGAGGAAAAAATAAGGAAATGTTGTACAGTTAAGGTGGCTGTAGTGGCGTGAAGGTGAGAAGATATAATTCATTATAGAAATGCTCCGCCATTTCTCAGATGTGGGAGTGCACTCTGGCTGCATCCCACCATCCTGCTGGGTGGGACCAAGGAGTGCCTCTTTCCTCCTGCCCTACTCACCACATCCTGCTTTCCATGGGAAGGAATCCTCTGGGGTGATCGGACGAGATGGGAGCCACCACTCCTGATAATAGTAAACGTAACCAGAAACCCAAAACAAGGCAAATTTGAGGTTCAGTCATGCTAGAACTTTGCTTCCTCTGAGTCACTCCCCCAGAAACATGCTGCTATGGCTGTTGCCTTTGTTGGCACCATAGAATCACAGAATCATTCAGGTTGGAAAAGACCCTTGGGATCATTGAGTCCAACCATTAACCCTACTCTACCAAGTTCACCCCTAAACCATGTCCCTCAACACCACATCTAAATGACCCTTAAACACATCCAGGGATGGTGACTCAACCCTCTCCCTGGGCAGCCTATCTCAGTCTCTGACTGCTCTTGCTGGGAAAAATGTTTCCCTAATGTCCAGTCTAAACCTCCCCTGCTGCAGCTTGAATCCATTCCCTCTTGTTCTATTACCAATTACTCGTGAGAAGAGACCAGCACCAACCAGTTGCCTTTTGTGACCATACTAAACCTTCATACGCAATTCAGGGCTGTTTATTCCAGTGCGTTTAATGTATTCCATCTTGAAAGTTTCCTGAAATAGCCTCGGAAAAGAAATTAAAATCCAGAATGCCTGTTTGCAACGTGGAACGTAATGGCTATTAAAAGCTGACTGACAGGGTGCTTTCCTGCCTGCTGTCAAATGGAAATAGAAATTAAATGTAGCAGAGTTCATGAGTATTGCTGCTCTAAGGAGCTCTCAATCAGTAGCGAAGTAGCTAGGAACTGTCTTACCCATTTGCAACAGAAGCTGGGATCTGATGGTGTAAATTTGCCTTCAGCCTGCTCTCCTCACGCCAGTCTGGTCCCCATCAGATTCACGTGCCATTGCACACCTAATAACATTTCAAGACCTTCAGAGTTCCACTCAGGCTCCCGTGTTTTAGTATAAAATATCTTCCCTGCTTGAAATTGAATTGAGTTTTATTATGTATTTGAGGTTTGGTTCGGTGTCACTAAAATCCTGGTCTTTCTAACTCTGGGCAAGGTTTACTGGATCATTTAAATGCTGATGGTGAAAAGCATGAAGTTTTCCCAGTTGCTGCATCTTCTGTATAAAGTCACAGATATATCCTTAAGGATAGCATTACAATCTTCTTTCCACATGATGAGCATGCAACTCATCATAATTTGTCCCGATATCTGATGTTCCTAAATGAGAAACATTCTCTTTTTCTTTTAACTAATGTTCAGAAGAAATTCCATGAGGGAGAGATGTTTACTGAGCAAGCACATCGACTTGAAATAACGCACTGAAGAACTTGCGGATGCATTTATGATAATTTGGAGAAGGTAAAATAGGCAATTTGTCTCCCAGATATTGCCAAGTCAAATGGAATTGGATCCTTTAGGCTACATCTCCATGGTGACTGTAAATATAAAGCTGGCCATGATTTTTCAAAGGGATTAAAGCTTGCAGGCTGCTTCAGTTTTTACATAGCCAACTTGAGTTAAAGGATCTGCTATCAGACATTTTATTGAGAGATTCTGGGCTAGACTCTCAACGTTTTAGGCTACATCCTTTCTTCACTTTGGAAATTTTAGTCATTTGTTTCTGTAGTATTGTACCCTTCTGCAAAACTTTAGCATTTGGAATTAAATGGTGCTTATTTTAGCATCTTAATTTCTTTCTCTAAAAGCACTTTCCAGTACTTATATTCCATGTTAACATTAAGTAGCAGCTTGTTCTTCTTGTTCTGTGGCAATGTGAAATTAAAAAGCGGCTTTACAAGCAGCTTCCCCAGTAGATTAAAAGCAAATGATCTGGTTTTCTGATGCAGTTTGAATCATCTTGGAAAACTGAACTCTTAGTACCTGTCGTAAAAGCAATGAGTTTGATTTAAAAGGCAACAAACAGAAATAGCGTGTTTTCTTCTTTCTTCAGAGGAGCTCAGTTTCTTCTTCTGAACAGTGCTTAAAAAAAGAGACCTGAAACCCAAACTAACTGATTCAGTAAAGCAGAAAAGTCTCATTAGTGGCCTGAGCTTCTGTGGCAGCTCCGTGCTGGCATTTGATCATTCGACTGTAGTGATTCAATCATTCCACACAGCTAATTTAGTGTGTTTCTTCATTCACGTCACAAGAGATTAAGTGAAAGTCTTGACCAGTGCTTGCCTGCATAGGCAGACTGAGCTCATCTGTGTCCTTCTGTGCAAAGAATAAGGCCCCAGCTTCTGATCAACCTTCTTGGTGAGCACAGGAAATTCTCAACATAATTTGGAAGTCAGAAATTTTGGGGATGGAAAGAAGGGAGATTATAAGAACCATCACCCTCTCCTATGAAGAAAGGCTGGGAGAGTTGGGGGTGTACAGCCTGGAGAGGAGAAAGCTCTGGGGAGACCTTCTGGTGGCCTTTCAGGACTTGAAGGGGCCTGTCAGAAAGATAGGAAGGGGCTTCTGAGCAGGGCCTGTTGGGACAGGACAAGGGGTGATGGCTTGAAACTAAAAGAGGGAAATTTAGGCTGGAGAGGAGGAAGTCATTGTTGATGCAGAGGGTGGTGAGAGCCTGTCCCAGGTTGCCCAGAGAGGTGGTCGCTGCCCCACCCCTGGCACCATTGCAGGTGAGGTTGGCTGGGGCTCTGAGCAACCTGCTCTAGTTGCAGATGTCCCTGCTTTCTGCAGAGGCATTGGGATTAGATGACCTTGAAAGGTCCCTTCCCACCCAAACCATTCTGTGAATGCTTAGCTCCCTTTTAAATGTGAGGTATAAAGATATTAACCCAATCAAAAACCTCCTAGTTCAAGAAGTTTTGTATTAAATAGAAATATTTATCATCATCATGTATTTTTACAAGACAAGATGTACGTCAGGGACACATTTTTTCAGTGAATGAGCTGAGTCACTCAGCTTTAAAGATGAATTTGGTTAGGAGAAAAGAAACTGAGAAGGAAGCTGGTAACAGCAAGCCATTAAATATAAAGAAAAGCACCTAACAGCACAGGTTTGAGTCTGAGGGTACAGCTGCCAAACGGCTTTACTGAAACAGCTTCACGTTATTCCTATGAATAGTACAGAAGAAAAAAAAAAAAAAAAGAAAAGATACTCCTGTGTTGCTTTCTCAGAGGTTTGTAAATTCTCTGGAGCTGTTGTAAAGGTCTGTTAATGCAGCTGGTACGTGACGGGCACCCATCCTGCACAGTGTTAGGGCAGCTTTTAGGGTGGTAGTTGAGCTGAACTGCTTTGTCGTGCAGTACTCTGCTGCTCTGATACCTCGTGGTCAGTAGCTGAGAAGGGGTTGATGCTGTGCAAATGTGATAGCAAAAATTTACAGGACCCTCTAAAAAGCCTGGTGGAAAACAAAACTACTACAGGAGAGTGAATGCTGATGAAAGAAAAGGAACACTCCTTTGTACGTCTGCAGCAGTGTCATCTTTTCTGCTCCTATTTCCAGCCTCAGACATGTGTTTAATGCTTTTTTTGTCCTTAGCATATTTTTTCCCTTGCTTCTAGCTGACACATGGTCACTGAGTCTGTAGATTCTTCTGTACAATCACTCCCAAACATTCTGTAAAATAATCATAATAAATTGTCCCTCATTTCCTCTTTCATAGAATGGTTTGGGCTGGAAGGGACCTTAGAGATCATCTGGTTCCAACCCCCCTGCCATGGGCAGGGACACCTCCCACTAGACCAGCTTGCTTGAAGCCCCATCCAACCTGGTCTTGAACACATCCAGTGATGGAGCATCCACAGCTTCCCTGGGCGACCTGTGCCAGTGTCTCACCACCCTCAGAGTGAAGAGCTTCTTCCCACTTTCTAATCTAAATCTCCCCTCTTCCAGTTTGAAGCCATCACCCCTCATCCTGTCACTACAAGCCCTTGTAAAAAGTCCCTCCCCAGCTTTCTTGGAGGTCTGCTTCAGATAGTGAAAGACCACAGTAAGGTCTCTTTCCTGACTCTTCAGAAGCAAAAAAAGAGCTAGGTAAACAAAAATAACAGAGTTCTCCAAGGAAACTTTGTGACCTGATTGTTGCTGATGTCCTTTCTCTCATTTATGAAGTATTTAATGTTTAAAATCCCTCTGTATCCATTGAATTTCTACTGGTGTGTTCTTCAGACTGAGAACTACGCTTGTGATTCTTGGCACATTTGGAGGTAATTTGTCTGACTGATAGTTGCAGTCACATTTCATGTCTAGAAATTGCTTATATTTGAATCACTGCCATTGTAGGTTTTATTGTGTGGAGTAACAAAAGTAGAGCAAACTTCACTTGATAAGTTGTTCTGTATTAAAACTGTGTCACTGATCTCAGGAAAAAGGTTATTGTTCTGCATAAAGGAGCTTGCAAGTAGTCTTGGGAGTATTTCATTAAGCACACAGCAAAGAGCTATTAATATTCCTTTGTCTTCCTTGACAAGCAAATTTTTTGTCACAGCAAGTGCAACTCTCTTCTTGAAGCTCTTTTAAGATGTGACTTCACTGTGCTATTTGTCACTTTGGAGTGTTAGGGCAAGTTTGGTCATTTGTTCAGATGTTTTACCTTGGCTCTGGCCTCTAACAGATTGAAGGGTAATGAGAGAAGCAAAATCTGGCCTGAGCATACTGAATGACATCATAGGGAAGGGGAAAATAAATATTTCTTCTATAAAATAGAAAACCAATATTTTAAAATAAAATAAGTCATTTTTTCTATGACCATTTAGCCATTACTCCTGTGCTGGAAACCTGGGAAGAGTCATTTCTGTAACTTACTGATGAAACAGATGAAGGGAACTTTTTAATGTTTGCTGTATCGGCTTTGGATGGTAAATGGATTTTGCAAGACAACATCTATCAAGTGTGGAAACCTGGTCAGATCTGGTGTACACCAAAATCCTTAAGAGATGGAAACACTATAAAAGAGGGGGATTAGGAAATAGACTTTTTATCTCAAACTGCTAGTAGTCTTTGAAAGGTGAATATAAGTCTTTGAGATGGAAACTAATGTTAGATTACTTGGTCTTTCAGATGGTGAAGATGATTTGATATTATTTATAGAGCAGCTGGCTCCTGAGTGATTGGGTATAAACACTAACAAAAGACTATTCATACTGAAAAATCTGCATCCTGTCACAATAAGAGCGCCATCCAACATTCCAAATGAATGGATAGAAGACAATTATTTTGAAGCTGCTGAGCTGCAGAATAAGATGGAATTTTGCTGAGGCAAACAAATGATAAAGATCTGAGACAGAAAATTCACATGGAATTTTCTTTTCCAACCGTGAGTTCAATCACCTGACAAAATGCTGGTTTACACCAGTGAAAATGACTTAGAATACAGCAGATTGAAGCTCTCTTTATTCTTCCTGCAGCAAACATGTCACTATTCCAAATGAAAGCTTGGTTTCTATTTTCATTTCTCCACTGAGAGGTCTGTGCCAAGTGAAAACTATGAGGAAAAGACATGTATGCACCAGTGGCTAATAGACCTTTCCAGTCTGTCCTGGAAAGCAGGACTCAGCTGCAGCATCGTGGTCAGTCCCCTGTAAGTGGGATGGTTATGGTGACATGGTTGTGTGCCGTGAAGGTGTTGCTGAACAGTATTCCTATCAGTCATCCAAAATAGCAGCACTGAAGGTCAGGGGATGCCCTAAACTGGAAGGAGGGATTTCTTCAAACCAGTCTTCGTTTCAGAGCCTGGATACTGGAGGGCTCATCAGATACCAGTAACAGGGACTGTAACATCTCTGTGCTGGGGAAAGGCTGAGAGACTTGGGGCTGTTCAGCTGAAGAAGAGCAGCCTAAGAGGAGAGCGGATCAATGCTGAGCAAGAGCTAAAGAGCCCCGGGGCTGGGGGGAAGAGGATGGGGCCAGACTCTTGTCAGTGGTGCCCAGTGACAGGACAAGGGGCAGTGGGCACAAACTGGAACCCAGGAGGTTCCATGTGAGCAGGAGGAGAAAGTTCTTTGGTGTGAGGGTGTCAGAGGCTGCCCAGAGAGGTTGTGGAGTCTCCTTCTCTGGAGAGATTCCCAACCCAGCTGGACACTGGGA
>WTSP01021721.1:35687-62504 GCA_025331215.1 Actenoides lindsayi | reverse complement strand
CTTGTAGAGTAGGGTTAATGGTTGGACATGATGATCCCAAGGGTCTTTTCCAACCTAAATGATTCTGTGATTCTGTGTGAGGGCTGCTATGGGGAAAATGAACTCCATCTCAGTCAGACCCAATACACTTTTAAAAAAAGAATGATCTGTTTCTTATTGTGTTGTGGAAAGACAAAGATGGTCTGCCAAACCCAAATAGTGTTCTTGTGATAATTTTATAAAACATTTTTGATTTGAATGAATTATCTATGGAGGCTGTCTTGGGAATACATTTAGAAAGGAAATGCTAATATTCATGCAGATCAGTACTATGCTTGGGAAGGTTTTATGTTTCTCTCTTTGTTTAACCTTTAGAAGAAATGCACACAAAAATTAGTTCTAATAACTCTTATTGACATTAAAAAAATGCTTTTAAGTATCCTCACGTAAAAGTTAACATTTACTGAATCAGAAGCTGTGATGACTTTTTCTGTTAATTACAGAAGAAAAGCAGAAGACAGTTGGGTGAGGTTAGAAATTTTCTATTTTCTATTAGATAAAAAAGATTTTGTTTATTAACAATGCCAACTTAACTGTATAATTATGATATTGCAACTGCTGATAATTTGACTTAATGGAATTTAGTAATTTATATAACCTATAAGAACTAGATACATAACTTCTTAACAAGCAGTAAATATGGAAGTTATTCCAAGTGACTGAAAACTAAAGAGTACAAGGATACAAAAGACAGGCACACAGTAGTGGTGCACATTAACAAATGCTTGAATTTTACTTGTCAGAAAACTGTGATATCTTGTAGTTATCTCTGGAGCTAAGTGAAGCATAACTACCGGAACTAACAGATAATTGGTCCTATCTTATCTAAATCTTATCTGACCACTAACATTGGTTCCACAAAGTACCTCTTCATGTACTGTGGCTAGATCTTGAATCCTTTTGTCATGTTAGCAGATACAGTGGTGGCATTCTTAATGTTTGTCTATTAAACCTTTGACCAAAATGTAGAAGAAACCCATGTAGACTAGATTTTCCTAACATTTAAAACACTGCTGGGAGAGGGAAGGAATTGCCAATTGCAACTATTCATTGTGACATTAATTGTCCTTCTATCCCTGTCTCACGACAGCCATGACAGACAGCCATCAACCTTATCCTGCCAGTAGGAGACAGTAGGCACACCTATTGATTGTAAGGTAGTCCAGCTGATTGGTACTTTTAAGACAGTTTTCTGAGACATAACACTAATTTGATCAGGTGATCATGAATGTACCTGGAAGCTGTGAGATACCTGAACTTTCTCTATTGTAAATGCAGTGTTTCATACTTTTCAGTGTACTTGATGAGTTATCATCATATTTTCTTTATTCTGTATTCTTTGGTTTGAAAAATCTAAGAAAGAAAAAAAAAATGGAATGATCTGAAATGGAATTATTACACTAGTAAAATGAAAGACTGGTTTCATGAGATGTCATCCATGACAGTTTCTGTGGATCTACGTATCAGGAGTTATTTTTTTCTTCTGAAACTATATGAGATTTTTTTTCTAATGATATTAATTCTAATATCTTTAAGGGATACACTTTCCTAACCCAATCCCCTTGCGATGATAGTTACAACTCACCTCCTCATTCCTTCGACCACAACTTTCTGTTATTGTACAGCTCACAAGCTCAAGGTCAAGCTGACCTCGCTGTTCCTTGCCATAACTTCTGATGAGCCTGACACTTTGCTTCAGCAAGCCTTTCCCTTAAAGATACATGACCCTTGTTTTCTAGCCATTCCCAACATAATATGATCTAAAATACTTCTTGAAATAAGTTCTCATGAAAGGAATTTCTGTACAGAAGATGATAAGGTGACTACAGGTAAGGGATATTTTGGAAGTGAACAGAATGTTCTTTTTCTATGGCTTTTCTGTCATTTTAGATGTTTTTCCAGTCTTCTAGAAATAGTGAATAGTTTCCAGAAAGGATAAGGGAAATGTAAAAATCTTTTGAGATGTGTCAGAGTCACTTATACAAGCATCAAGGTGATGATTTTGATGGAGGTAACAACTGATTAGGAATTTTGGTCACTGTTTAAAATAATCTGTTTCGGTGCTGTGATTTTTGTTATTTATTAGTTGGATGTGAGCAAGTATAGTGTGGTAAAACGAAGAGTAATAAGTGGTATGTTCTTATGAGAATGTTCTTTTTTTTCTTAAAAACAAATAAAAAGATGGTTGGCTCATATTTCAGTAAGTATGAAAATAACAATTTCATTTAGAAGGAAAAAAATCATCTTATTTTGACTACCTGGACTTCACTAAAGCCTTTGACACTGTTTCTCACAGTATTCTCTTAGAAAAACTGGCTGCTTATGGCATGGATAAGTGAATGTTTTGCTGGAAAAATGGCTGGATAGCTAGGTTCAAAGCGTTGTGGTGAATTGAGTTAAATCCAGTTGGCCAGTTACAAGTGGTGTCCCACAGGGCTCAGTAATGGGAGCAGTACTGTAAAATATCTGTATCAATGGTCTAGATGGGGATCGAGTGCACCCTCAATAAGTTTGTGGATGATATGAAGCTGCACAGGAGCATAGATATGTTTGAGGGTAGGAAGGCTCTTCAGAGGGACCTGAACAGGCTGGATCAATGGACTGAGGCCAATGAATGAGGTTCAACACAGCTAAATGCTGGCTTCTGCATTTGGGTCACAACAACCCCCTGCAACACAACAGCCTTGCAGAGGAGTGATAGAAAAGCTGCCCAGCAGAAAAAGACCCGGGGGTGTTGATTAACAGGCACCTGAACATCAGCCAACAGTGTGCTCAGGTGGCCAAGAAGGCCAACAGCTTCCAGGCTTGTATCAGAAACAGCATGGCCAGCAGGACTAGGGAAGTGATTATGCCCCTGTACTCGGCACTGGTGAGGCCACACCTCAAATATCTTGTTCAGTTTTGGGCCTCTTACTACAAGAAAGACATTATGGTGCTGGAGTTGGTCCAAAGAATGGCAGCGAAGCTGGTGGAGGGTCTGGAGAAAAAGTCTTATGAGGAGTGGCTGAGGGAACTGTAGTTGTTTAGTCTGAAGAAAAGGAGGCTCAGGGGACACCACATCACTCTGTACAACTACCTGAAAAGAGGTTGCAGCAAGCTGGGTGTCAGTCTCTTCTCCCAAGTAACAAGTGACAACACAAGAGGAAATGGCCTCACTTGTGCCAGGGGAAGTTTAGTTTGGACATTAGGAAAAACTTCTTCACTGAAAGGGTTGTTAAGTAGTGGAACAGGCTGCCCAGGGAAGTGGTGGAGTCACCATCCCTATAGTTTTTTAAAAGACATGTAGATGAGGTGCTTAGGGACATGATTTAGTGGTAGGATTGGCAGTGTTAGGTTAACAGTTGGACTCGATCTTGAACTTCTTTTCCAACTGAAACACTTCTATGATTTTGAACCTTTTGGCAGCCCGGAGTATTACAGGACAAGACTGAACATAATGCGCTCAAAGTCCAGCTTAATGCCCTAAAAAGAAGATCATCCTTTATTACCAGGCACTGTCACACTGAAGAAATCATCTTAAGGTCTTAATGAACTTAGATTTAAAATTAGGTTTGTCAAATAGCTTCTCATCATTCTAAAACTTTAAAGACTCAGGTTACAGCATAGAGGAGGAAGGTGGGTGAGTTTTAGGGGTCTGCATTTCTTTTAATATGTTTAAACTCTTCATCTTTTCAAGTCATCCACAAAACATCAAACTAGTTTTATACCAGTATGCCTTCATTTAAGTTTAATGTAAAACTTATTTTCTGTTGATAGTCCTGAGAAGTGGATCCAGATGTCTTGCACTGTGATAACAAAAGTCCTTGTTCAGAAAGTAAACACCATGCATTAAGACTTCAACACATACTGGTGTCTTAAATCCATGGAACTACTCTTTATAGTATGTTTTTTTTCCCAGGGAGAAACTAATGTAATATCAAATAGCATCACCTAACTTTTTTTAAAAACCACACAGTGCATTACAGCATATTAGTGTCCTGTAATTCACGTAGCCTAACCACATTGAATGACTTCTCTCTAATACTGAGCTTATTTTTGCTTTTGACATCTTGTTTTTATTTCAAAAGATTTTCTACAATAAATTGTGCAACACCTTCTGTCTTTATTTAATTCAGTCATAGATTTTCATTAGCTTTCTTGGATACTTACTTTAAGGTAATATAACATAATCCCTACTTGTCATGCATATAATTGCATTTGCAATAATTCTTAGCTTTTTATGCTTTTGTTTTATGTGTTATGAAGAACAATTCCAATTGTGCAATAACGTTAAGAAAAATTATATGCAAGCTAAAAGGAATCTTCTGAAGAGCAAGCTTAAAACCCTGTTGTTTGAGGAAGTTTACAAGCAATTAATAATTGAAGATCAGTGTATGTCATAGTTCTGAATCAATGTAATTAAAAACAATAAACAGTAGGGGTATTCTATGTCATCTCTGCCATATCCTGTATTGTCATCTCTTAATTGTCCTAAAATTTCCAAATAACCTACTTGGAGATCTTTAAAACAAGCTAAGAATCTAGTGTTACAATATTGGTAACCTTTGGAAGCCGTATTAAAAGTGATAGCAAAAAAAATATTTGCAGGAGTTAAGATAGATTCACCAGCTGATGAATCTCACAATGACATATAAAGTATTAGTAACCGGTTATAATGTGTTTCTGAGAGAACCCAATGAAAAGTATAGAAATACAACTGAATGGACAAATGTTCATTTGAACCTAATTCAGGAGTAAGTAATAAATAAAGAGAACAATATGAAGACTGGGAGAAAAATAATTTTCAGAAGACTTTGTGAGATCTGTCATCTACAAGCAAAAGTATTCTGTCTGCCTATAATTTAGGCAGAGGGGAAAAAAAGAGACAAAAATTATCAACAGCTTGAATGTAAATCTACGTGGGGAAAAAAAAGAAGCTCAAACCAGGAAAACAATCACTAGTAGCTCATTAGTAGGATGACTGACTGATTTATCTCTGCATTTAATTATTTCCAAGTATTCTGTTCTAAAGAAACCTCGCTATGCTTCCCTTAGTTTTCTGCATGCATTTAGAGGAAAAGTGTTCGCTTATCAGTGGATGAGATTATTTCCTCTTCCTAATATATGCTGTATATTTAAATGTATTATAGATAAACACTGGCTATTAGTCAATCTACAAATTAATGTTGGTTTTCAAAATAAGCAGTTTCATGATTCTGTGTCCTGAGTATATATAAAGCATTGTTTTAGATTTACACTTTCAGAGCTGCATTTATTTCCCTGGTGAAAATCACAGGACAAATGTTTGGCCATCACTAAGCTTTGTTTCACATCTTGTCCTGTCTAGGAGACATCAATTACTTTCCACTTCTAAATTCTGACTCCAAATAAAGCTCAACTGCAAAAAAACTAACCAAACAAACAACAAATCAAAAGAAATAAACTTTTGGAGACCAGGAAAAATAGTGGAGGAGACCATGCATTTATAAGCATGATTAGGAAAAGGTTGTTCAAGTCAAAAAGGTGCATTTTAAAGTGAATTTTCCTATCCCATTTTTCTTTTCCCTCAAGATATTCAGGAAATCTGTATCTATTTCAATACACTGTACTTTTCATTTTATCATATTTTTTTTTTATTATTTTATTTTTATAAAATCTCAATTAGAGAGTTAGCAATTCCATGGTCTTTAAAATTTCTTTCAAAGAGGCTTCTTAGCTGAAGATGTATTATCTCAGTGAACTGACATTTTTTTATGACTACTAACAGTCTGTTTTTATTTGTAACAGGGATTTGTATCCCTCTTTAACTATTCAAGATAGGCATATTTAACTTTTGCCAAATTCATGGATACTTTGTGTTTTTACTGCCCATATTTAATGTCTCCACACTTCATGGCATGGCTTTGCTGACTGTAGAAAAATATGCCTTATTATTAACATGTGATGTCAATGAAGAAGTGATCCGTCCTGGGGAAATACATGTTCTCCTGTGTTGGTAACCACCTGTGTTGTATCTAGCTGATATTTCTATGTTATTGTATCTGTGGTATCATTTAAAGTTGGCTATGTCTCAGAGAACCAAAAACATTGGAATAGTATATGAAACACGTCATCAAAGATGTTCACTGACTGATGTTTTTTTAATGATGTAATGAGCATTCACATATTGATGTTATGTTTCTCTTTGAAACTAGAATTCTCTGGTACTTGTACCTCTTGTAATCAAGTTTCTATGTAGTTTGCTTCCTGAAAATGTGAATTGTATTAAGCAGAACTTCTCTTACATATGAGTGGGATGAATTATATAATGGTTTTGTCAAAATTCACATCTTTGATTAAGATAAATATTTCTTTTGTTCAGATGTCCACTTAATTTTTTCCATTGTTATTTCAGTAACTGCTCACTTCAAAAATTCTTCTTGTAGAAAATTCTTCTTGTAGTTTATCTGCCTAAAATGGATTAATAACAACAACAACAACAAAAAAAGTATCAGTTCTTCCCATTGAACCCATTGTTCTGCATTTTAACGCTGTATCAAATGACTGTTAGGTGTAGAATTTCTCTCGCTGATGGAGAGCTCTCCATCTTAGTTGATATAATTAAAAAAAAAATTTACATTATGATAGTAAGTAATAGAAAAAATTTCTCAGTAGAAGGTATGAATGGAAACCCCAAGTTTAATATTATACCTCTCTTCATAAGGCTTAAATTCCAGTGTTCAACCTGCAATTGTCCAAAATTGCTATCATTCTTCTCAGTCACTTTTATATTATCATACATTCTGTACTCTTACTTCTTTCACAATTCACTGTTTTCTGACCTGTGAAAATAGTTTCTTAATTAAATATATCCTGGTTTAGCATCAGAATTGGTGATAGGAAAGGATTTAACAGTGGCTTAGACCACGATGTTTTCTATTCCAGTTTTTGGGCTCTTCTTTCATATGCCATAAGTTGTTTTTTGAGAGATGTAGTTTGTATGACTAATTTTTATTTACGACTTTTAAAGGCTGATAATTAATATAACAACACAAGGTAACCTTTGCCCACTAAAGGTGTTATCTGCATTTTATAAACCTAATACTAGATGTCAATGCACCATTAACCATTTCTTTTGCTGCTTCATGGTGCTGACTTGCTATATTCCCCAAACAAATATAAAAGGTGTTTGACAGAGTTTGTATTTATGATGACCATTTGATTGAAGCAGTAAAACAAATCAACCAAGTAACATTTTTTCAGTTATGTCAGAGGACCAAATATATAAACAAAAGACAGACTGTGCTTGGGGAATAGCCTGCACTTGGTGAAGTAATCTTATTTTTTTTTTAACCTTTGGCAAGTGAAATATTAATCTATCTACCTTAATGGGACTAATCATGCTAGCATACAGAAAAAAATTAAGGCTAAGGAAATCTAATAATTAAATCCTTTTAAAATAGTTTTGTTTGAAGTATCTGACTTTTTTTTCAGCCTAATTGAGATGAATCATTTATCATCATTGATTGTATAAACAATGCTTTCAAAATGATGGAATACCAGGACTAGAACAGCTTGGGGAGCATGTATCATCATCTCACCATTTTGACTGAACATTAAAAAAGTGAATAAAATTATAACAGAAATTAAAGTTTTGATGCTCAAGATCTCTACCCTTTATATAAGCAGAATTAAAATTTCTATTTTCTTCTACAAGGTCACAGAACTTTCTTACACACAGAAGGGGTGTTGTTGCAAAATACCTTCATAACTTGCACCCTTTAGGGGATTAAAAATGAGATGAGAGCAAAGATAAAATGTTGACACATATATATTTTAAGTACTTAGGGAAGAGTGTTCAATGAGCATAGCAAAAAATACTGCGTGGATTGTCTTACATGTATTGTACTGCTAAGTTCGTATCAAAATTGCCTATCCACAAGTGCACTCTATCTACTCCATATCTATTAAAAAATGGGAGAATTACTTAAAAAAACATGTTTAATTGCTTGCATGCTTTTCTATACACTTAAATAAGTCACAGATAAGATGAAACATTTTAAGAGTCTGAGATCTTTCTGAGTTTGTTGTTGTGGCAATTGTTTATATCCTGCTCTTTTACAGTGGTGTAAACAGTCAGTTTTGATGATCATTACAGACAGAAACCCAGTTCTTGAAGTACTAGTGGAGTTTGTGGTGACATGTAAGACAATATTATTTTTTCTTGAACGTCATGGAGTTTAATATTGTGGTTTTCCTTTTTGCTGATATCATTAAGGTGAACACTGTGATCATGGTATCTATCTGTACTAACTGAATCATCTCCATTAAGACAGGTGAGAAAACTGGTGAGTAATATTAGAATATCTCTCAACAATCATATGCACACAGAAGTTTTAATACACATTTTCTTATACACCATTTCACTATGAAGTTGTAAAAAGCCAACATGTTTTGGAAAGCAAATTTTAAACTAGTGAATATTATATAAACTGCATAAAACATGTAGTTTAGGTGATGCACAAAATTGAAACTCTAAATATTTTATAAGAAAAAGGTTGGGTTTTTTAAAAAGGTAAAATTTATTAACTTTTAAATTAAGACTTGTCCAGAACACAAAATATGCCATAAAATAGACCAAGAAAAACTTCAATATTTTTTCTATTGTATTTGCTCTGTTTGTCTCATCATAAACCACATTGCTTTATGCCTCTGCAGGAATCTTCATGTAGTGTTAGTGCTTGAACGGTTAGCATTTACTGCATTATTAATCTATTCTTTAAACTGCTGATTAGCATTGAAATAGATTCCCAGCTCTTTGTGGCTGAAATGACATTAATCTGATCTCTGCTATTAAAAATGCTACGCCCTTCTCATGTAACCAGGTGATAATGCATCATTATTTTGATGGCTTCCAATGTTCTGTCCTTAGTTGGAACAGCTACAAATATGAACAGTAAGCAAAAATTAATGTATTCATTCAGAAAGAAAAATTACAGTAGATTATCATTAAGTGTGTTTGAATGTGAAAGGCAACTATTTTTTTATAACTGCCAGATATCCAAAAGTATGGATACAGGCATTAAGTTGTGGTCAGACTGATACAATATTATTATGGTGATAAAACTTGCAAATACAATCTACTGTGACAGCATTGAAAGGTGGGTGGACAGTATCAAGTTTTTAGCTACTACTGACCTATCACCATATGGCATTCAAATTACAAACAAACTGATAATTTCATGTTTTTCCCATCAGATTAAATCCAGATACACAACTCCACAATGTGTAGTGCAAGAAAACATTGAACATCAAAGAAAATATATTCTTCAAAGCCACTTTCAGTTTCCAAACACCAAGCCCAGCCGTACCATTACATTATTGGATTAGATACCCTAAGAGTGACCTCTCTTTTGCATATGTAAAATCCTATGGCTCAGCTGCCTTGTCCAGAATTCTACCTTCTTTATTAAATTAAATGGATTGTAAAGTCAGAACCTACTTTAGCAGGATGGCTTGATCCCTTTAATTGTGATAGGCACCATTACGTAGCAATTTACACGTGAATATACAGCCTCATATTAAAATATGGAAAATGTTTTAGAAAATAATCTATCCTTGATGGAAAGATAGGAAGTGATAAACAACACACTATGTCTTTAGAAATACTCATTATTAGTTTATTCATTTTCTGCCATCGGATTATAATTAGAAATTATAATAGAATGAGGAAGAAATGAAATTTACACTGTGATGAAAAAAATTCTAGTCTGTTTTGTTATTTGGTTTTTTATTCACTTTAGTGAGCCAGTTGAAAATAAAGGCTGATGTTGTCAGTGATATGACTGAGAATACATTCTAAATCTTCATCCCTAATTCAAGTACTTTGCTAAGACATATATGTGTTCTCCTTGGACATAAAATATTACTAGAAAGGCAGGTTTTATAAACACTATGTTGTTTTATGACAGTATTTATGACACACTGAAGGTTAAAAGAAAAAGATATAACATATTGAAATCTCAAAAAAAAAGAGCAAAATTGTATATAAAAAAATCATCTATAAGATTCATCTGTATGTTATAAAACACAGATGCGGTTGCACAAAAGAAAGTGAGCTTCAGAATCAAGAGAGCTCTAAAAATCTCATAATAAAAACTGTGTTTTTAAAAAGAAGAAAAATATATCACAAAAGTGCTGAAGTATTAAACTGCAAACTACTAATAGTTTATAAAATAGAGAGATTGAGGCAGGACTAAGTCAAGTCTGTAATTTAAAATGTGACGTAACACAAATGTCATCATAGGAGAAAGAAGAAAAAAGTTCTTACTAACTACTGTCCTGGAAAGGTCCTTGTCTTCTAAAGAAAGGCATACAAATGTAATGCAAGTGAATATTAAAAACCCCAAACGAAAGAAGTATCAAGGTAGTTTTAATTTTGAGGGATGAGGCAAAACTGCCCATGAGGGCATTAAGATTCTAGGTCACTACAAACTGTGTGCAAATAAATCAAACATTAAGGTGCACTCCATAAAAAGAAAAATTTCCACATATTATGATGAAAATACATATGCACAGGGTGAAGTATATTGAAACTGGTTGAGACACAATCAGTGAAAGGTGAATCTGAATGTGTAAGTATCAGTACTATCTTTCTTATAGACTAAAACTTTTCCCATGTAAATATTGAAAATGAAGGAGAATGGGAGAAAAGTGCCAAATTATGTCTCTGAAGACCTAACTATTTCTATCATTAAAGGTTAAAAATAAAGCAAAATTAAACAACATAGAGAAGCAGTCTATGTATAACATTGTAATTTTGTATCCCTGAATGGTGGGGGAGGAATATAAAGGTTCTGAATGATTC
Organism: Actenoides lindsayi; assembly: GCA_025331215.1. Lineage (NCBI taxonomy): Eukaryota > Metazoa > Chordata > Aves > Coraciiformes > Alcedinidae > Actenoides > Actenoides lindsayi. The sequence continues at coordinate 51,640 of WTSP01021721.1, read as the reverse complement.
GTAAAATAGATGCTAATATTGAAAATCATCCCTGTAAAGGATGTAGAATTAGTCATACAGGGCTGGATTACCAGTCTGTCTAAACCAGTTATTTGTCTCCATCAAGAGTCTGTGCCAGCTATATTAGGACAACATGTGAAAAATATTCTAGAAGGTCATTTGGAAGGTCACTAATTCATTGGAAGGTCACTAATATTTAAAACTACCAGAACTGATAACTGACCAGGCTGGATGAGGCTCTGAGCAACTTGGTCTAGTGGGATGTGTCCCTGCCTGTGGCACAGGGGATGGAACTAGAAGATCTTTAAGATCCCTTCCAACTCAAGCATTCTATAATTCCATAATATTAATTCCAACTCCCTTTTTTTTTTTCAATGTTCATTATATTGGACACTACGTATTATTAGATACTATAGATTATCTCTATGTGCAAATATATTGCTGATCCTTTTTTGAAGTCACATTTCAAAGATTATTAGGCACATAAAAGGTGCTTAATCAACTAATCATGTATTGTTTCCTTTCGATAGCTGTAAAATTACTGTGTTTCAATTTAGCTGATCTTCTCTTCCTGCTTTCTACTTAAGGTGAGATAAAAGTTTCTAATCTACCTCTTGATAACAGAATTGCAATTTACTGTGTACCTTTTCAAAATAATTCCCAGTATTTTCAGTCCTCTTTACAAGGTTCATTTTTTATTGGGTTTTGGGCTCGGGTCTGTAGTAGGGTTTTTTTTTCCCTAAAATGTCTGAGTATTCAGAGCACACATCACTGAACTTCTTCAGTTACTGCATTTCTGAAAAGCTTTTCATGTGAAAATACAACGGTGAAAAAAATTCCATAGCCAGACTGTACTATGTTACATTCCTCATTTTAACAGGTATAACTTGTGTTTCAGGTGAGAAATACTGGACTCCAGTTCTACCAATATTTCCATAAAACAAAATTAAAATGATACAGAAATCAAAATGAGTAACAGATAAATGATTTAAAACAAAACAAAACCACACACACCCCAAAAAACCAAACAAACATAAAAACAAAAACAAAAGCAAAAAGAAAAGACAAAAACAAAACTCCACCAAAACTATGTGTTAAAAATTCCTCAAATTAAAGGTAACTGCTAAGTTTACCCAAAACTTGCCATTGTCAACAGAAAACTCAAATTCTTGAGATGGGAAAGACAAATTATGAACCCTGTGTAAGGTGAAAGCATAGTATATATAGTAGAAATAGTAAAACATTTTAATCATGTAGAATTAATGTTAAATCCAGAGATACCTTTTGAGCTATAAAATAAATAATAAAAGTCAGTCTCATAGCCATTTAGATGTATTATTTCTGGTAAAGGATTTTTGAGATAGCTCTGACAAGCACTGTTAATTTTATTTCCCTTATCTTTCTATTTCCATAAAAGTAAGCCAGATAGACAAGCAAGGAGACAAAGAGGTAAAATTTCTTAGCAGATGGTGTCTGAGAAGTCAGAGAAAGTAATGACCTGTTTTTGAGTAGCTGAGGAATAGGTGATATCTCAGGGGACTTTTGCTAAGAGAATTAAAATTAGGGAGATGATTTCCATTCTCACCCACAGCTGAGGTGTTACAGTAGTGTTATGGCATCACAAATCTATAGCTGAAGCGGTAACTATGAAATATTTCTTCTCTTTTTTAATGACTCTACAAAGAGCAGAATAAAATATACTTGATGATGTTGACCAATTTGGTTTTTGCTCTTAATATCAGATTTTTTTTTTCTAATGTATATTTGTAGTAAGGATTAAAATGCATTCAGATTTGTTAGATTACTCAGTATTAAAATATTAATGTGATTTTTTTTGGGGGGGGGGGCAAAAACAATTTCTGGAATAATCCAATTTTGTAATTCTTTTTAATTGAATATGAATTCCTTTTAGTAATCATTATTAGTGAGACACAGCTCAAAAGGTTAGAACAAGCACATAGAAACTGTTTTTTACAATCTTGAATGTAAATTTATAATCTGTTTTGGTAGTCTGAGATCTAAAACTTCATATTTGCAAAGTTCAGGATAATATTGTTGTATGCTAAGTAAACAACACCTATAGTAATAATACTGAATTCATACTCTTCCTCAATTCTCTTTAAGAAACTTCACCTTTTTTGACTTTGTAGATAAACTCCTTAATACTGCTAATTTAATAACTACCTGTAACTTTACTATATTCTGGTCTTCTGAACAACATCTGCCTGAATATTAAAATAGTCACTTTTGAAGCAATAAAAAATTCACACTGCTACAGGAGGAATATTGTTTACTACCAAAACCTTACAAAATCTTGCAAAATACATAGTTTCTTGGTTTTATTTCAGATATTGGTGGTGATAAGGGGAATTTGACTGACTAGTGTGTTTTGTGGCTGGTTTAAGACTTATTCATAGCTTTACTAGAAAAATGAACTAAAAATAAAGAAGGACTTCTATTCCCCCACAAGTAGATTTCATAATGTGGGTATTATGGCAGCTCTGAGCCATAAATGTCAAGAATGTAATGATTTATTTAAGTTCTATAAAGTAATTCTAAGAAAAACATGAATGTATCAATGCCATAGTGATGCAACAAACTATTTTAAAATATCTTGGAACTTGATTCAAAACATGTATTGTGTGGGTAAATGAGCTATGAAATCTCTGGAATTGAGACAACTCTGAACAGAATCAAGAATAGACCATGTTTGGAATAATATGCCACAGGGTATGGAATTTACTATGAAGTTTCTAGAGCTAGTCAAAAGGAAATGAGACATATTTTAAACTCCAAACTCTGTGATATTGCATGCCGCAACTATAAACACAGGTGACTTTTGTATACTTGGAAAATTATATAGTTCAAACTGTCTTTTTTTGTGTGTGTTTTTATTCAAATTTTTTTTTTATTCAAGCTGTAATTCTTTCTTTCCATTTTACTGTTCTTCCTTCAGCTGAAACAGTGTAGACATTTAAGGCTCATAGATAATATAAGAAACCTGAATATAGTCACCTCCACATCATAAGATTTGAAATTTAAAGAGATATTCCATATTAACAAAAAAATAGTATTGCCAGCAGGTCAAGGCAGGGGATACTACCCCTCTAATCAGCACTGCTGAGGCTATATCTGGAGTGCTTTGTCCAGTTCTGGGATCCCCAGTACAAGAGACACACAGATATACTGGAGACAGTCCTGCAAAGGGCTACAAAGAGGATGAAGTGACTGGACCAAGTATCATATGAAGGAAGACTGAGAGGGCTGGGACTAGAGATGAGCCTAGAGATGAGAAGACTCAGAAGAGATCTTATCAATGGATATAAATAGCTGAAGGGAGGTACACAGAGAACAAAGCCAAGCTCTTCTTTCCAGTGGTGCCCAATAACAAGACCAGAGGCAATGAACACAAATTGAAACACAGGAGGTTCCCTCTGAACATCAGGAAACATTTTTTTACTGTGAGGGTGATTGGGCACTGGCACAAGTTGTGCAGGGAGATCATGGAGTCTCCTTGGTGATATTAAAAAAAACCTCTGTACACGGTCCTTGGCAATTTGCTCTAGGTGACCCTGCTTGAACAGGTAGGTTGTACCAGATGACCTTCAGATGTCTCTTCCAACCTCAACCATTTTGTGTTACTGTGATGTAGGGTGCTCAAATTTAGCACAGCTTGGTGAATACAGTACTCTTGAGTGAGTTAAACTTTAATTGCCTTCTGGCAGGAGAGAAAATTGAAGAAAGCTTATTATATTAGTATGTTACATAAAAGGGAGAGAGCATCCACACAAGTTTGAAAGACATCTGATAGTGCAGGTAGAGGGTCCTCCAGTCAATAGTACTCTGGAAAGACTGCCAAGTTCATCCCCTTAAGAACAGCTGAAGGTATTATGAACACCCTGATACCCATAAAAGTAGATTTGAAATCATGGTCTGTATCCCTATTAACTAAGCTACTTGTGGGCATGTGAAGAAGCAGAATTTTAAGCACCTAGGGAGGCACAGAAATGCAGAAGTGGCATGAGGGGAGCATTTTTCTAAATTTAAAATATCAGTATAGATAGACAACTCTGTCTCTCCTTACACCTTGGCACTATTTATTTCTATTATATATATATATATATATATATACATATATATAAAAAGGAAAGGAGGGGAGGGGAGGTGACGGGAGGTGAGGGGAGGCGAGGAGAGGCGAGGAGAACAAGCACCGGCAATTTGTACCAGACACATTAGTTCAGTCATATAAGACATGAATTTATTTTTGTCATTAGAATGGCTCAACAATCTCTGGTACAAATTCTGATATTGCATAAAAGCATGGTGGATAGCATTTCCTCCTAAGTCTAGATTGCCTTAACAGCATAAAATACAAGGCAATTCTTAATGTTCTATTAAATAACAGCAGTGTTAATACAGGATCTTTAACAATAAAATCTAAATTGTTTAACCATGTTATTGATCAACACAACAGTATATCTGTAATATAAGAGCTGTAACTCCGCATTTTTCTGTGTAAAATAAATAACCTTATTGTGTACTGGACTGTGTCAGAGATTGTCAGAAAGTACAGCTGCTGAGAGAAATAAAATAGATTTTCTACCTAAGGGCTGTTTCATTATGCCAGACAATGCTTTGTATTGATCCTTCCCTATTTATTTCTAATTTTGTTGTCCCTGATTGAGCTGAGCTCTAAATCTTGTGATGGCTTACACACTGTTAGGCTGCAGAATTGTTACATGAAGTGCAGGATAGCAATATTCTCATTTTAAGATCTAATTCAGTCTGATTTGCAACAACTTAGGCTTTCTAAAGTAGTATTTTAGTACAGAGAGACCATTTGTTTCATATGTTTTCTATAATATGCTTAGAAATTTCTGTATTGAGAAGCCAGTGAAGTTTTTCTGTTAGTAATGCAAGGGTTTTGGGAATAACCTAATTTTCTTTTAAAAAATTTTAAACTTCATATCTAAAATTATGTTTTGTAGTAACAAGAAAAATATTTTATATCATCATTTCAGTAGGTCACAGAAAATAGAAAAAAAGTTACATAGCTTTTTATTAGGATTTTCTTGATTTAAAATATATGCTGAATTATATAAAATTGGTTTACCAGACTAATTGTGGTACCTACTTTTTTAGATCACAACTCCAGTGCCTTACAAGTAATGATCATTCAAGATAAGAGTGTTTATGGCAAAGTGGTCAGTGGACACAAATTGGCAAAAGATCAAATTGCATGATAATTCTATGGAGTGTTTTAAGAAAGTGTCCAAAACCAAAAAAAATAGGGTATATTAGTAATTGTAAAGAAGCTATATTTTCCTATTAATGTCATCAGTCTAACACCCTTTCTTGGCAAAATACATCCCTAATGTACTCATGCAATATATTCAGCTACATAAAAAAAAAAAAAAAAAAAAAAATTGCAAGCATTTGTTAGTGTGCTATGAATTTTTAAAGGAAAATAAGAAAAGCAAAAGAGAGAAAAAGATGTGTATAAAGTATGTAATCCCCAATCTAATAAACCTCTCTTTTTTCATTACAGTTGATACAGATGGTCACTCTGGGACTCAAAATCTGCTAGCTAGTATTTTATGAAGCTGGTTGTCTTCTTTGAACATTTAATCCAAACTGAAATAAATACATGCTTCTTGGGGCGGGGGAGACACAGCAGAAAACATCCTCAAAGATCTATGTTAACCATTTAAAACAAATTTTACAGTAATGTATTTACACCTTTCCATACATCTGCATAAAGGCTTTTTCTTTTGGGAGATGTATTTTAAACAGAAGGGAAGTGAGTTTAGATTTTTAAATTAGTTAACTATTTTTTTATATATGGAGTTCATATTTTCATACTTCTAAAATTATTTGCCCATCATGGTCTCAATATCTTCAAGCACATAAAGATAAAGCTGGAAGAATGTAGTTTCTTAGTACATAAAAGTCTACAGAGAAAGGCATTTCTGTAATCCCTCTCCTGGCATAGTTTAATTGCGAATGACTAAGTAAATTGCTTTTCCAAACGAAGTAAGTAACTTCGTAAAAAATACTATTTTGCTTTACGTGCATTTCTGTTATCCTTACACTGGACAAAAGATTTTATGGTTATAACAGATCAGCTAGTAAAACTCTGAACTGTAGAATTGTCATCAATTTGGCTACCTTTTGTGTAGCCCACTTAGCTACTCTTAGAAAAAAAAAAAAATACCTCCTCTGTATCTTGTATGAAATTGGGTAAGGGGCAATTTATCTTTCTAGATGCCCACATTTTACTATTCCTTCTGCTGAAACTTTAGACAAGGAGCTAATTCAGTTCTGCACATGCCTGCTTATGGCAGGTGTGTTGCCCATAACTCAGAAAAGTGATGTCTCAAGTGTCATTACCATGATATCCAAAACCAAATAAAACATTAAAAATATTTATGCTTGTTGAAACTAATTTTAAAACCAACTAATTTAGCTGTGAAAATCTAGCCATTACCATGCAGGGAAAAAAAATTTATAGGTTACTCCATATATGTTCAGCTATAGTGAATGGAGTTTTTTCTTTTTAAACAGAATTTTTACTCTGAACTTAATCTATCTCTGTTCTTAAAACAACAATGCTAGTAGTAAACGTAAATCCAGTCAAACTGATAAAAATTAGAAGCCGAAAATAATTCTAATGAAACACTTTCTTATACTTTGTTTGACTTTATACTGCAGGCTGAAATCCACTAAAGTGTTGCTTTGAACAGGTGTATGATTTTAGACATGAAATTATCATCTACAAGCAAAGCTATCTCTGTTAATAACTTAAAGAAATGTGTGACTCTTTTTCAATTGTCTCTTAAAAAAATAAATAAATTACAAAATCCAGGATTTGATTGTTGAGAATGAAACTAAGGTCATAATGGCCCTCTGTATAAACTCATTTGGTTATTTTGTCTGTAATATAGCATGAAATATTGATCATGCCTTCATCAAAATGGGCATAAATAAAAAGATTCAAAAACTGCGGACATGAAACTGAAAGGAATATCTGCTTAAAAAAGAAACAAATCATACACCAAAATTAAAATACAGAAAGTAAATAATCTCTTTTTTACCCCTTTAAAATTTAAAAAGATGTTACACAGAAAATTCAAATTTTCAAAGAAAATACTGTCTTATACCTTGGTATTTAGCCATGGATACAATATCTACAGGTAATGTTGGTGTTCAAGATAATACCATTTAAAAAATAATTTCTTCATATACAGGAAGGGTGTGGGGTTTGTTTTTGTTGTTGTTGGGGTTTTTTTTAAATCTGCAGACAATTTCTTTCTTCAGAAAAGACAGTTAAACCTCCCTTATCTCCCCCAGGTCTTGGTAAAGAAATACAGTTATTGTGTATTGCTTTTGATGTAAGTACAACAGTTACTTTCATAAATGTTGAAATGTATAACTTGTTAACACAATTCAGAAAATAATTGGATTTTGTTGAAATTATGTTTGTCAAACTTTTGTCATTGCTTATTCAGTACTTCACAAACCAGTGGCCCTGATGCAATGACAGAGTCTTGTTTGCTCATGTTTTTGCTACTAAGGGGGAAAAAAAAAAAAAAAAATTACGCAAAAAGTTGGCATCACAGAAACTGCTGGCAACACAAAATGTGATCATGAGGGATCATTTTTCCCGGTATTTCCCAGAGTTGTTAACTCCTTTGGTATTTATCTGGAAAATTGAATTTCTCAGAGGTTCCCTGCAAGGTAACTCCACAGTTTAAGTGAGTTGCTCAAGAGTTTATGCAGATTCCACTCATCCACTTAAAACTGGTCACATGAGCTGAAACAATCTTTACATTGAACAAATGCACATTCCAGTTGAATTTTCATTGGCAACAGCAGGCAGGACTTGATGCTGATGTAACTACTTTGACCTAATAGTAACATTTAAATAGATCCTTAGGAACAACAAAAACATACCAGCATTCTGTTCTGAAAATACTAACCCTGTGAAAACAGAAATTACCTTGAGGGCTTCTTCAAGCACATCAGTGGTAAAAGGACAACTAGGAGAACTGTGGGTCCACTGCTGAATGAGCCCTGGTGAGAGAGGATGCAGAGAAGACGAAGTTACTGAATCCCTTATTTGCTTCAGTCTTTACTGCTAAGAACAGCCCTCAGGAATCCCAGACCGTGGAGGTAAGAGATAAAGTCAAAAGGAAGGAAGCCTCTCCACTGGTCAGTGAGAATTGGGTGAGAGATCATTTGGGTAAACTGAACACACACAAATCCATGAGTCCCAATGGGATGCATGTACAAGTGCTGAGGGAGCTGGATGATGTTGATGCTATGCCAGTCTACATCATTTTTGAAAGATCATGGAGAACAGGAGATGTGCCTGAGGACTGGAGGAAAGCCGTTGTCACTTGAGTCTTCAAAAAGGGCCAGAAGGAAGACCCAGAAAATTACAGACCAGTCAACCTTACCTCCAGGTGATGGAGCAGCTCATGCTGGAGGTTATTTTTAAGCACATGTAAGATGTATTGAGAACCGTCTGAATGATAGAGCTCAGATCAGCAGCCCAGAGTCCAGTTGGAGGCCTGTAGTTAGTGGTGTTCCCCAGAGATCAGTACTGGATCCAGTCTTGTTCAACATCTTCATCAATGACCTCATGAAGTGACGGACTTTACCCACAAAAAGTTTGCTAATGATACAAAACTGGGAGGAGTGGCTGACACACAAAAAGACTGTGCTGCCATTCAGCAAGACCTGGATAGACTGAAGAGTTGGGAGGAGGGGAACATAATTAAATTTAACAAGGATAAATTGTAGGGTCCTGCACCTTTGGAGGAATAACCCCATGCACCAGTACAGATTAGGGGTTGATCTGCTGGAAAGCAGTTCCATGAAGGACCTTAGAGTCCTGGTGGACAGTAAGTTAACCATTATACAGCAATGTGTCCTTGTCACCAAGAAGGCCAATGGTATCCTGGTGTTCAAGAAGAGTGTGACCAGCAGGTTGAGGGAGGTTCTCCTCCCCCTTTACTCTGCTGTGGTAAGGCCACATCTGAAGTATGGATTAGGGGACTGGAACATCTCTGTTAAGAGGAAGGGCTGAGAGACCTGTCTGTTTAGCCTGGATAAGACTGTTAGGGGGTCTTATTAATGTTTACAAATATCAGAAGGGTGGGTGTCAAGTAGAAGGGCCAGTATCTTTTCAGTTGTGCCCAGTAATAGGACAAGGGGCAACAGGTACAAACTGAAACACAGAAGTTCCACCTGAACATGAGGGAAAACTTTGTTACTATGAGGGTTACAGAGCACTGGAACAGGCTGCCTAGTGAGATTGTGGAGTCTCCTTCTCTAGAGACAATAAAAACTCACCTGGTTGCATTCCTGTGTGGCCTGCTCTAGGGGATCCTGCTTTGACAGGGAGGTTGGAATAGATGATCTCCAGAGATGTCTTCTGACCCCTACCATTCTGTGATAATCACTGCTGCTATGTTTTTTGTTGATTATGTTTCTCCTTACTATTAGTCCTTAGACAGAATTGAAAGAAAATAACCTTAGGTTTAGAGAATGAAGTACCTGTTTCAACTAATAAAACAAAAATTTAAGGAATTTCAAACACTGACTTTTCTTGCTTTGCGATGCACAAAAATAACATTCTAAAGTGTTTTCTTTTAATAACATTTTTTTTGGTGTGCTGTTGCTAACTCTCATACTTAGATGAATACTAAGATGTATGACATCAAGGCTCCTTTTTTTTTTTATCATAACTTCAAAGTGTTCTCAGTTACACAACACTATTCAAGTAAGACATATTCTAAAGAAAATACTGGACTGCAAAGAGACACAAATAGGAGCCTAGGAGTAAATCCTATTCAATGTGAGTGTTGTCACTGTGACTAGCAATCATCATCACATAATCACATTCTTCTGGTCAAGTAGAAAGAATAATGTAGAAGAAATTTAAGAATTATGAACTTCAAAGTTATGAGTGAACAGCTGCCCTTGGTCCAAAGAGATTATCCTACCTTTTTTTTTTTTTTTTGGCTTAATGAAGGAACTGTGTTTCATCTTTTCACCATAACTATTGGGAGTAGCCAAAACTCTGAGCACAGCTCTTTGGGATATATTCTGCACTTTTTAGACTCAATTCAGCTCAAGGTTTGGTTTGTATATTGACTACCAAATCCAGCAATTTCATATATTGTAGGTTTTATTAAAAAAAATAAAAATAATGTTATATCTAAGAAATAAATGGCTATTTGAGAAATAGACTGATCAGGCTATGAACTGCAGGATATCATTTAAACAAGGAACAGCAATTTGATACCAGCAGGCAAGAAACATAAAAATACGAAGAGATATATACATTCCTCTTCCTGTTATATTTTCTGCTCTTCTTGTAATTGTCTTTTTTACATCTGCTGTTCTTTAATCTGTGATTTGTATACCTGTTTAATTTTCATACTTTTGTGTAACTAAGAAAAGGAAGCCCATCTTTATTTTGCCATGGTTTGAATACCAAATGCTGTTCCAGTATATGAAGTGAGAAAGATTGGTGTTAGTAAAATATTTTGAAGGCATCCTGAAACTGTTGAGACAAGGGTACAATTAGACTAGAACGGATCTCTTGTGGAATACATGGCTCATGACATCTATTCAGCACTGTGAAGCTGTGACTGGACATATGTTCCATAAAACAGTCTATTAACTATGATATACTGTATTGTGCCACCTGTTTTCACATTACTTTGCAGCTGTTAATGTTTTTAAGTTACCTTGGGGAAGGTGAGGTATGTTAGCTGACTCCAGTCTTTGGATTCTGTGAAAGAATAAAACCAATTTTATACACAGACTGTAGTACATACCATCAGATGTTAAAAGGTATTTTACCATAGGAGTTGGTAAGCCAGGTTTTCACACGGCACACATCACTCTGGCACACACCACAAGGTACACTTCCACCTTTCTGCTGGTGAAATGATCTTCCCACATTTTATTTTTTCCCAGGTTCTTAAAGTAACATCTTAAATCTTCCAACTTTTCCTTCCTAACTTCATCTTTTCATGAAAACATGTGTAATATGCAAACAGATAAAGTCTATAAATCTTTTCCTCTTTTTTCTGACTTCACTGCAAATAGATAAGACTTTTTTTTTTCTCCCCGCAATTCCATTGAAAACAACCATTTTTTAAAAAATGTATTTAGAATACAGCACAGCAAATTTTTCCAAAAGCCTCAAGCCAGCCTCTGTTTATTGATGTGTAAATTGCAATGTAATCAATCATAGAACAGGGTCAGTTTAACTCTGATGCAGACTACATGTAATTAGACTCTTTTACTGAACTGAATGCATGCATATAAATGGTATTGCTTATTTTTTCAAACTCACTTATCTTTTGTTTAAGAAATTCATCTGAGAAAATTCAGATATAACTGAAAGTCTTATACATGAAAGACAAACGCAACCTTCTTCTTTGCATGTTATTGTCTAGAATGTACAGTCTCCTACTCTGCTCCAAACAGGGCAGGAAATGGGAAGAAATTGACAAAAATGTCCCTACTACTAAAAAAGATAAAATTTAGATGTGATTTATGATCTACTTTTTTATATGTAGATATAGAAAGGATGTTTTTGAGACTGCACAGCTTTTTAATCTAGGAAAAAGAGCACCACAAAAAATAATGCTTAAAATTTACACTGGAAAAATTTACTCTGGCTAATAATAATGTGCCAGCTTTTAAAAAGTGGGAGTGATCACCCAATTGGAATAATTTACCAAGGAATGCAATGAATTCTCTGTTACTTCAAGTCTTGAGAGAAATTAAACATCTTTTGAAAGAACATGCTCATTTTCTGCAGGGAACATAACTTCAATTAATTTTTTTCTCTTACGAGGAAAGGCTGAGAGCCTTGGGGCTGTTTACCCTGGAAAAGACAAGCTTGAGAAGGGCTCTTATTAATGTTTACAACTATCTGAAGGGTGGGTGTCAAGTAGAAGGGGCCAGTCTGTTTTCAGTGGTGCCCTGTGATAGGATGAGAGGTAATGATAGCAAGATGAAACACAGAAAGTTCCACCTCAACCCGAGGAAAAACTTCTTGACTGTGAGAGTGACAGAGCACTGGAACAGGCTGCCCAGAGAGGCTGTGAAGTCTTCTTCTCTAGAGAATTTCAAGACACACCTCAATATGTTCCTGTGTGGCCAGCCCTAGGTGATCTGATCCTATGCTGGCAGGGGTGTTGGACTCTGTCTCCAGAGGTGCTTTCTAACCCCCACCATTCTATGATTCTATGATTCTATGATTCTATGATTCTATGATTCTATGATTCTATGATTCTATGATTCTATGATTCTTCAACTGGAATTCCTTGTCACATTATGCAACTTGTCAACAAAATTATCATAAATTTTCTGATTAATTTCCAAATCTGGGAAAAATGCCACAAATAAAAATATTCTACCAGTAAACTCTTAGATTCCTTAAGAATTTACATTCCAGTACATTCTGTGTATGTAATATAAAAACTCTACTTATGCACAAAAGCCAGATATACTTGAACCTTATCCATTTCAGGGATACTAACAGCAGCATCCTAACAACACATTCTTTGACCAAATACACATCCATTCTGTACTTTTTGTTGTGTAGCAAGTTATAGTATTAAATATTCACATTCTTCATTGTCTTTCACTCATTTATTAGAGGAAAAAAGTCTGCTGCCCTCTAGGGGAGTGTTTCTTCATGGAAGAAAACTCATGTAATACTGCCAAACTTCTCTTACTTGACTATCTGATATGTTGCTGTTTTGATTATCTATGAATCCTAAACTCCTTTTTCTTTGCTATGTTGAAGGTAGTTTTCAGGTAAAGATATGTTGGAAAATTTGTAAGAAGCTTTCATTCTGCGCCACTTCTTCTGAGCATAAAGGAGTTAAAAATAAAATAAAATAATATTTAAATATGCAACTTTTGATCTGTTTTTCTATGTGAAAGGGAAAATTCTAAAGGAAGTTCCACTACTTGTTTCTGTCTCCATGTGCACCTCATTGAGAAATGAAGTAAAAAAATAGTTTAAAAGAACTTATACTACTGAATTTGCTCAGCATGTTCACAAGCATTGACCGTGCCATTTTTGTCCAGTGTATAAAAAGATGTATAAACCTTGCTGCATTTCTGCAAGTACAAATAGAAGCTGATGTAAGAACACAATAATTTAAAGAGTGTAGACCCAAGGAAAGAAGGGAATTACTTTCACATTTTAGTAAATGAACAGAGCCTTGCTATCAATTATGAGACAATATAATTACTAGGCAAAATTCAGCTACTCTGGAACTTAATATCCTATTCATCATTTCTGTGTTTCTCTTACACATGCAAGCTGTTTTTTAAAGAAAACTAAATGAGCTCTTTGGCCAGTACAAATGTGAACATATCCAGTGACATTCATGAAAGAATATGAGGATTGCCATAGGAATTTCAGCACTTGGTATATTCTTTGGTATGAACAAGAAGGTGATGATTACTTTATGGAGAAATAATTTCCATAAAGATGGAATTTATTACTGATTTTATTCTAAATCCAAGAAAGTTTTCTAGCATTTGAGGTTTCCTCAGAAGACTACCAAGAAAACCCCGAGAGTATCAATGTCATTGTTTTCAGAAATAAAATATTGTTTTTATTAAAATGAAATATTTCTATTTCTAGTGAAGTTTTTTGTATGACATTTTTCATAGAGCATTTTTGGTCTTGTAATTTTCATAATTTTCATTTGGTTTTTCTTTTGTAAAGATACTTCCATGACCTGTGTCAGTACCATGCTCTGTAATATGACTAGAATCTGGGTCAAACTATAAATAAGGTGAATCTTTTTAAGGCATTTCAAATGACTACCTGAATTAGGCATGTAGGAGGTGTTAGAGATTGCATAACCTTCCATAGTCAACAGGGACAAGCTTCAACTCCAGTGCCACACTTTGTATATATGGGTTTCATTTTAGGGGTTCTTATATCTTATATAATCCTGTTTATCCCACTAATTAATGAGTAAAAGGGGAAAAAGTACTCTTAATGAGAATTTAGGGACTATTTGTAAGAGATATTGAAACTCTGAATTATATCCCAATTCCCTAATGATACAGCACTTCTAAAATCTATAAATATATTCAGTGTTACCTTACAGGTTTTTCCTACTATAAGTGATTTTTATTTTTTTTTCTTTCTCAAATATCTATGTATGGAAGGTGCTACTAAATCATGACATTTGATAAAAAAATTACTACTTAGAGATCTGCAAATAGCCCATAATGTTTTTTAACAAGGATAGTATATTTTAGTTTTTCCTTATAAAACCTTCAATTTATTACTGTCCATACCTTTCAGCTTATGTATATATATTAAAAAATAACCACAAATATATATGTATGTATTTTAAATCTATGTTGGAAGAACTGTGTATCATTCAGAAAACACACACATATTGGAAGTTTTTGTCCCTGTACAGACACTGCAAAGCAAGAGTGAAACACTATTCAATTTTATCTCCAGGGACTGTTATGTATTTAAGGCTGCCTAATGTAGAAAAATTCCTGAGTAAGCATAGTAAAACATTCAGGTTTTAATCTCCAAGACACCTTTAAAGCTATTTAAAAGGATTATTGTTTTATGAGCTTCTTTTAATACTGTATCAATATTGATCTGATAATGTAATTATAGAAAATTCCCCAACCTTGTTTTCCTGGAGATGTGATGGAACTGCTTCAGAATTATAACTATGTTGTTTAAAAATTGTTTCCCTAGGATTGCATATGCCAGAATGAACGATGCATTCAGATTTTTTTTGAGATCAGAGATTTTTATATCCTCCAAATATAGTCACAAAGAAAATCTGATTTATTTTCTGTAAGTATAAAGTAATGACCAAAGTCAATAAAATTGATTTCCAACATAGTTACAAACACTGGATAAACACAGGCAAAAGGATCTGAACAGTTATATTTGCATTCAATTAACATTTGGCAGCCCAGATAACTCATTAATTGTTAGTACATGGATAATGCCAGATCTCCATTTTCAGAATGGGAAACTGGAAGTTCAGTTGAATGTGATTTTCTACCTTTAAGAAAACCGTCCAAGGCCATGACATACAGTAGAAATGCACAAAAATCTGCATCTTCTTTCTGGTATTCTGCCCACCTGTTCCAATTTGTCATCAAAAATTATTATCCTTCTACTGCTGTAGGGTTGTGACATGTTGGAGTAGAATCCCACACAACTATGGGCTGAAGTGCACATTCCAGTTGAATAAGAACAAAGTATTATATATAGTCTTGGTAATGGCAAAAAGAGGAGAAAAAATGCTAAAAGTAAAACAGATTTCGATTTGTGATGATTCTTGTTTTCCAGGGCTTTGCTGGAAGACCGAAGAAGCTCAGAAATATTAGCCTGTCAAAGAGAAAAATGGGAGGAAAAATATATGAAGAAGAAAGATGCCTTCAAAGTTTGACTCCTTTGGGAGTACATATTCAGTGCCTCAGAGCCATACAGAATGTTTTATGAGCTTGACTAGTATTAGGGGGCATCCATCACACCTCTAGCATCAGAAAGCCCTCTCTGTAAATAAAACACTCACAAACACACAGATCTCATCAAGAATCTAACAAAAATAACCATTACATTCTGATGTCATATGAAGTTTATAGCCTCAACTAAAATAATGGAATGTTTGCTAAGTAAGTATTAAAAATATTATAATAATACAGTTCTATACAAATAAATGAGATGTTAATTTTCCTGTTTTCAAATTGGTAAAACTTCATTTTATATTGTTGTCACGGTTTAGGGTCAGGGCAGCTCCTTAGACCTATAACAGACGCTCTCTGTTAACCCCCCTTCCTCCCCAAAGGGAAAGAGAAAAGGAATAAGGGAGAGAGACTTAGCGATTAGAAAAGGAAACTAGAACAGCTTTAAT